>JASDQU010010517.1:58546-78799 GCA_032191745.1 Picea mariana | reverse complement strand
TTACAGTGATATAATGTTCAACAATGGCTTACCAGACTCATCATTGTTCTGCTGCATTTCGTTACTCTGTCTGCCTCATTGTCTTCCTGCACACCTCACTTGCGTTGTCTGTTCTTCTGCCTTTTATGCTCTTTGCTCCATGTCCATTAACTGCACTGTTCCTCTTCTATGCTATTCAGCTGCTGCACTCTCCTCCTTCTTCACACATGAATCACCTTCACCAACAATAACCACAACAAACTCCAATAGCGACAACAACCGCTTCTCTTCTCTGTATCGTGTATATATAGCTTCTATGCATATTGTGCATGCAATATTCGCCATTCCTCTACATACTCATACCATGCCAATCTCCTCCACATCTCAAGTGCTCTGCGTGATCATCATCATGACTCTTCAACTTCTCTGGCGGTTTTCCCACGCGTTCAACATCACTGTATGTTGTACTGAGATTCCTCAGCCTCTCTGGCAGTTTGAGACTCTTCGTCTTCTCTGTGACAGTCGAGCTCACCTTCTCTGTTTCAGTTATAGACTTCAACGCTCATCCATCTGTCAATCCCTTCTAAGAATATTCTTCCTTCACTGGACGAAGCTTGGAGACTCTTCATATCCTCTGGCGATCACACAGAGGTCTCCTCGAATTCTCTAGTAGATGTCATCAATGGTTTCTGGCAGTTCTACTATGTCGTGCTATAGTCACTCTCCGATCTTGTTCACATTCATCTGCACCGTTGGATATGCAGCGAGAAAATCTGGATGGCCAGAATTTGTGCTCCCAGATCTATGGTCGGGATTCGATTCCGGAGCCCCCCTTCCATTCTATCTTTAAGAGGAGGGGGGGTTCCAGAATTGGGCGCGCATCTCTCGAGTGGTAAGGATTAAAGTACCTATATCAATGACGCTCAAGCGATTCCAGACCCCCTTTTCCATTCTGCCTTTAATTAAAGGGGGGGGGTCCAGAATGGTGGGGTATCGAGGAAGGGCCCCATTCCTGTCGTGTCACCTTTTGTATCGTTCTCCTCCCTACCTGACTGTGCGCCAAGGCTCGTTCCCTTTATATCCTCCTTGTCCTCTGATATCTGTCCATCTCTCATTGATATGACCAAGGGTTGTGACCACAACCTTATGCATAAGGCGCTTTCACAATTTCGTGACTCTTGTGGTAGGAGTTCTTGTCATCTCCATCTCCCGATTTCCGAAACTCCAAAGTGGAGTCAACCTGCTAACGTCACACGTGGATTGACACGTGTTGTATACTGCCATGTGTCACTCTAGTTCATGACTTACATGTGCCTGAAGTGTTGAATTATCTTGACACTTGTCATTGCCTGGTTGTGCCACGTGTTCTTAGGTTTGCTAACGTGTCGGGTCCATGGTCTAGATCACATCTTGATCTAATGGTTCAGATTCAGTCAGGATTTCACACATCGCGATTTCGGGATTCTTGATGTCAATATTATTTGACATTTCCAACTCTCGATCCTTGAAACTCCAACAGGGAGTCGGATCAACGGTCCAGATCACATCTTGATCTGACAGTTCAGATTCAGTCGGGATTTCACACATCGCGATTTCAGGATTCTTGATGTCAATATTCTTTGACATCTCCAACTCTCGATCCCTGAAAATCCAACAAGGAGTCATATCAATGGTCCACATAACCCCCTGAGATGGACGATCCTCCTGCTTTCGGGATTTGTGAGCCCTCTACTCCTTGCACTTTTAAAGATCGTGCAGGTTTTCCTAGATCCAATGGTGCTCGGATCTTGTGCTCAGATCTAACGCTTGAGATCTATCCTCCAGATCTACGCACTCCTTTTGTCTTCATTCAGATTTGACAGCCATCGGGAATTTAGGATGAGATCCAGCAATCACTGGCGCTTCTCCTCCGGAGCATACTTTGTCCTTGTTTTGCCTTCGCTGCATACTCTGATCTTTCCATCAATGACAAGCTTGCGCTACCTTTTAAGCATTTTCCAACAACAATAGGAATAAAAGAGAAACAAATACATCCTACTCTATTGGATTAGGTAAATCAAATTCATCTAGGAACATTGAAAGAACAATAGACAAGCACATGCAAGAATACACAAGCTAGAAGGAAATAGGCCAAGTATATTCAAACGATAACCCAAAGAGAATACTTACAAACCATGGATGATGATGCAACACTTCTCCAATATATCCTCATATATCCCTTGCATGAATATACCAAAATTAGAGGTTTGATATCTGAAAGATTCCTTCCCTGAGATCAAAGGTTTGATATGGTCCAATCCTTCCTCTCTTCACCTTGGAAAGCCCTCAATATATAGGCTTGAGAGGCACAAAAATTGTGATCAAATATGGTTGAGGATATGGATCCTTGAGGCTTGTATCATATCCCACGATGAATCCCAAGCATGAGGGTCAAACACAACTAACCCTATCTCAAAGAGATGGCCCATAGAATAAGGCTGGGGAGATCCCCCTTTTCTCTCAACAAGAATGGCACTCCCTGCTAGTGAGATATAGGGTGCCACCCTAGAAGTGGTGCTCCCCTATAGTGGTAGAGGGGGTGCCATGTGACCACCACCAGTATGGAAGGGGGGTTCCACCCTTCATAAATTATCAAAAAAGGGTCGAATTTTCCAAGGAAAAGTGTGTTTTGACCTAGAAATGATGGTTTTCCTCCTCCCATATGACTTAGGGGTCATGAAAAAAAAAATTAATGGTTTCAAGGGGTGGAGACACCTCACAAAGTGAATGTGAAACTTGGGAAGGTGCATACGACACTTGCAATAGTGAGTGCGAAACTTACCAAGGTGCATACATCACTTTGCGACACTTAGTGTGCATAACTCAAGTGTAAAATTTTGATGTGTAATAGATGCCCCCTAAAGTGTGAGGTCAGAAGAGGATTTTATGGCCGTAAAACTTTACAAATTATTCAATGCAAGGGCGTTGGAGTGGGAGAACTTGGAAGAAGTTGCAAACAATCATCAAAAAGTATTAAAATATGTTCCATTTCTGAGGGAGGAATACCTATGTTCGGAATGTGAGATGACTCAAAGCACGACTTCCGACCAATACTCTGTGGATCCATGAAAATATTGACTAAGGACATGGCCACCAGATATATAATGTGGATCCATACCTCCATGACATTAATTGACCGCAGCTATGAAAAATACACAGTGGATCTACGAGATGACAAAACGTAGACACAGATCAATACAATGTGGATCTATGTGACAATATATATATATTAGTATGCTCAAATGAAAAAGTATGGAGACACATGGAATTGGTATGAATAATATACAAGTATATCACCCAACTATAATATGAGACACAAATAGGTGCCATGTTCAAGGGTGCAAAAGATGCCATAAATTATTCCCAAAAAACTTGACCCACTTCCTTCAATTTTTACGCCATACAGATAGATGAGTACCTCTTTATTTTTTAATGAGCTTGAAGAGGATAACAAGTGCTTGATATATCTCATCCTTCGGATGGGTACTTCGACATATTTTTAACAAACCTAAGGAAGGAGGGGTTCCATCCCATATGGTTCCTGTAGATTGGACTCACATAGGTCCTTCGATGCATAGTTTTACAAGCCCCAAAAAGGTAAACTCGGTGGTTTTTCATGTTTAGAGAGTCTAAAAAGAAATAAAGGTGACCCCATGGATGAATTTTTCATAAATTTAGTCTCCCAAGCCCCAAAAAAGTGTAAAACAATATAGGGGAATACTCTTCTAATGATTATTAATCAGAGTAGTCTTTTTTTGTAATTAGTCTCATGAGGCTGAAAAAAGAGATAAACTACCACTCGAAAGACACCCTTTCAAACCTTTTAACGAGTGTGAAAGGAAGCAATATCACTCGACAATATTTTCATGTTTTAGGGAGTCTAAAAAGTGCTTAAAGGAGACTCCAAAGAGTTCCCAACATAATGTCCAAAGGTTTTGAACGTGACACATGGATAGTTGGTAATTTTCCCTCAGCTGTGTGATGGAAGATGTTATAGAAAAATTTGCCTTACCCCATGCAACTTGCTTGGATGTCATTTCCATTTCCCTATGTAGATTTGAAGTCCAATTTTGTACTTCCCGCAGCTAAAAAATCATATTTTTTCACATATGCATTCCCTACTAGTTAGACAACATGAGTATACGTAGGTTGCACCACTGCAACCTGTGTACATTAAGTTTGGTGCTCAAAATTAAAAATGGTGTCAGGTTTCCATGTCACGTCACGAGATTCATGATCCTTGAACTTCTATATACTAGAAATGTTCATAATCGTCCCTTCAATTCCATTTTAAGTTTATAAATTGAGCCATATCCAAGTCGTGGAAGGGAGGGAATTCAACTTTTGAGAGAAAAGATACTCTGGAGAAATTTTCACTTCACATTGAGTTTGCATCCCTTTATCCTTTCAAGTCTGAACACATTGTTTATCCCCAAAGCTCTTATTTCTTTGATGGAGAACCTCATTGTCTCCTTTATATGAGATTGACTTTGGTGGAGGATTGAATTGGTGGAGGCCTAGCTAGAAGAGACTTAGTTTCTCGGTTCCGAGACGTGCTGACATGGAAGTTTGTTACTTGTATAATTATTTTGATTATTTTAATAGAAATAATATTTTCTCCTCCATTGTTTACTTGTCATACAAATTTTGGGTTTATCATGACCTTAGGAAGCTAAGCTCGTTACTTAGAGTTTATGCTTTTGACTAGTTATTCTTCCAGTCCCTATGGAGACTTTGATTGATGCCTCCTGCATCACAAATTTTCATCATCAAGTCTATTCTTCCTGAGTCCTCCATATGTCTCATGCTCTTATTCAAAGGAAGTTTATAATCCTATGTCGTCCATTTCTTAGAACTATTAACTCTACATGTCGACCATACCCTCAGTGTGTCTCAAAGTTACATGAAGTTGTAGTCATACCGTTCACCCTAGTCCTACTTTCATTATAGGTAGGTAAACTTCAAACCAACAGTCGACATCTCGTCATTGGTCGCTGACTGGGGGGTTCCCTTATGTTTGATGGTAAGAAATATATTCATACATTGGGATTCATGCAGTGTCTTGGATTCCATTATCCTTATTGGTGGTTTCCTCACCTTTGTTTGCAGTCTTCCTTATTGGATTCTATTCAGAGGGTTTTTTCATGCACTTGCATCCGGTGCATGTGAAAGATGCACATGATTGTTGGTTCATTAAAATCCTCTCCGTCTGAGTTACTCCAAATAATACAGCTATTTCTTTGTACCTCTTCCTGAATTATGAGACATGACTTAATTCTCTCCTTTCAGTAGGTCTCCTTCCATCGAATTCAACTCATATATTCTAGAAATCGGACTTAGAGTCCTATGAGTACCTAGAGGCTTGCAGTCATTAGCGGAAGGCTCTCCGGACATCGACGGTTGGGAATAAATAAATGTGTCCTGATCGATGGATTATTCAAGTGTTCGACCTCAACATATTTACTCACACTTTTAAGAATGTACTCGGTGCCTTCATACCTACTTTCATTATTAGTAGTATGTCTCATGTTTGTTAAAGGTATACCTTAATGTTCAGTAATCAAACAGAGTCTTGTTATGTTCAACGTCAACACCTCTATTCACATGATGTAGAATTGCACCTTTGGAGGATAGTGTCGAAGACATGGAGCATAAATTTAAAGTAGCATATTTCCTTAGTTGTTTCCATTGGACCAGTACCCATTTGACTTCNTGTTATGTTCAACGTCAACACCTCTATTCACATGATGTAGAATTGCACCTTTGGAGGATAGTGTCGAAGACATGGAGCATAAATTTAAAGTAGCATATTTCCTTATTTGTTTCCATTGGACCAGTACCCATTTGACTTCAGTTATCATGGGAGATCAAATTATACTCCATTGTATACATATATCTTCATATTTATTTTGAGATTTTTTTTCCACTAGGCCTTGTTCGTGACTATGATATCCTATGGCATGTGTCTACTTTGTATTTCCTACTCATGGCCATGAAAAAATACTTGGTATATTTTCACATGGATATGTAGTGTAATTCAAATTGGTAGCCATGTGTACAAAGTCATTATGGATTTTAATATTCTTATGAGTAACTAGTTCTTCTAGATGAGTCTCCATTACTCTACTTCTGGGAATTATAATGTATTTCGTCCATCGTAGATACTCCTCTGACCTCACACATTAGGGGGCATCTGTTATCGAAAATTTTACCTCACCCCATGAAACTTTCTTGTATGGCCTTTCCATTTCCCTATGCAGACTTGAAGTCCCCTTTTGTACATACCAGAAATAAAAAATCATATTTTTCTAAATATACACACCCTACCAGTTAGAGAAAATGCATATATGCAGGTTGCACCACTACAACCCACGTACATTGAGTTCGGTGCTAAAAATTGTGTCGAGTTTCCATGTCACATCACAAGATTCATGATCATTGACCTTCCATATACTGGAAACATTCCAACTCATCCCTTCAGTTCCATTTGAAGGATATAAATTGAGTCATATCCAAGTCGTGGAAGGGAGGGAATTAAACTTTTGAGAGAAAAGATACTCTCGTGAAATTTCCACTTCACATTGAGTCTACATCCCTTTATCCTTTGAAGTATGAACACATTGTTCAGCCCCCAAGATCTTCCTTATTTGATGGAGAACCTCATTGTCTCATTTATATGATATTTCCTTTGGTGGAGGATTGAAGTGGTGGAGGCCCAATTGGAAAGGACTTAGTTTCTTGGTTTTGAGACGTGTCGACACAGAAGTTTGTTACTTGTATACTTCTTACTTGTTACTTTAATAAAAATACTCTTTTATTGTCCAATTGATATCTTGCAAATATTTGAGTTATTGTTCCATGGGATTATTTTTCATGTATGCTAATGGATTATGCTATTTTATATTCTAACATTATATATTATCACCATATGCTTGCATATCTTAGTTTTTGAGGAAAAGTTTCAGGTATAAAGCTTTGAGTTGCATGCTCAATGGTGGTATTCATTGAATGTTTGGACGAGGTAGGCTATTTTTCTTATCTTGTTATCATTTTAATTTATATATCATACTTGGGATTAGATTTGATTTCTGCAGTCATTCCATTTGTTGTGATTTACTCCATTCCATATAGAGATTTTCCTCGTACCATAATGAAAACCACAATAGACAGAATGACTGTAGAAACCAACTCTAATCCCAAGTATGCTATATAAATGAAAATGTTAATAAGACAAGATAAAGTGCCTACCTTGTTCGGATGTTTGATGAATACCATCGTTGAGCATGCAACTCAAATCGTTATACCTACAACTTGTCCTCAACAACCAAGATACGTAAGCATATGGTGATAATATATAATTTTAGGATATAAAATAGCATAATCCATTAACATACATGACAAATACACCCATGGAATAATAATTCAAATATTTGCAAGATATCAATTGGATGAGAAAATAGTATTTCTATTAAAATAATCAAGAAAAGTATACAATTAACAAAATTTTGTGTCGGCACATCTCGAAACTGAGAAACTAAGTCCCTTCCAGTTGGGCCTCCACCACTTCAATCCTCCACCAAAGGAAATCTCATATAAAGGAGACAATGAGGTTCTGCATAAAAGAAG
Organism: Picea mariana; assembly: GCA_032191745.1. Classification (NCBI taxonomy): domain Eukaryota; kingdom Viridiplantae; phylum Streptophyta; class Pinopsida; order Pinales; family Pinaceae; genus Picea; species Picea mariana. The sequence goes on along the minus strand of JASDQU010010517.1, from coordinate 71,155 downwards.
GAAGAGCTTTAGGAATGCAAAATGTCTTCAAAATTCAAAGGATAAAGGGATGCATACTCAATGTGAAGTGAAAATTTCTCCAAAGTATATTTTCTCTCAAAAGTTGAATTCCCTCCCTTCCACTGCTTGGATATGGATCAATTTATATCCTTCAAATTGAACTGAAGGACCGAGGTGGAATGTTTCTATTATACGAAAGGTCAAGGATCATGAACCTCGTGACATGACATAGAAACCCAACACAATTTTTAATTTTGAGCACCACACTCGATGTACGTGGGTTGTAGTGGTGCAATCTGTGTATACACATGTTGTCTAACTGGTATGGCACTTATATGTGGAAAAATATGATTTTTTATCTCTGGGAAGTACAAAAGGGGACTTCAAGTCTACATCGGGAAATGTAAAGGCCATCGAAGAAAGTTGCATGGGGTGAGGAAAATTTTTCTATAACATAAGCTATTGGATTTTCTCTATCATGATGTATAAAATATTGAGATCTACCCCCCCCCCCAAGCTTCCTTTCATCCACTGACGTTGAAGTAGTCACCGATGTTTGTACCAGATGGAGAAAAAGGGTCAACATACAAAGGCAGGTTAAATTAAGGTTAATTTATAAGATCTAGTGAAAGACTCGAATCAACATCTGTGAGATCTGGCGAAAGACTCGACTAAATGAGAGAGTTGTTTGTTTCATTTTTGAATGATATTGGCACAAGAAAATAATTTTTCTCATGACCAGGTACTACCAAAGGATCAAATAATTCTAAGGTAGGTTTCATTATTACACAAGCTTGAAACTAGAAAAACTATGCTTGAGGCCCTTTGTTTCATTTTTTAACGAGCTTGAGGTACTACCAAAGGATCAGATACTTCTAAGGTAGGTTTCATTTTTACACAAGATTAAAAATAGAAAAACTATGCTTGGGTCCCTTTGTTTCATTTTTTAACGAGCTTGAGATAAAAACGGTAACTTTTCTTGAAGCTGGTTTCATTTTTTAACGAGATTGAAATAAGTAAATACTCTATGCTCAAAGTTGGGTTTCATTTTTTAACGAGATTGAAATCAAAAAATAAACTATGCTCAATCCTTGTTTCATTTTTGAATGAGCTTGAAATTGGTAAAAATATGCTCAAATACCTCTACTTGATCATGATTTCCAAGAGGAAAATGCTTTGGAAGGAATACATGTCAAGGGAAAAACCTCAGTCGTTGCTTTTAGGATATATTCACTAGATGGAAAATCTATACTATGGAAGGAATACATGTCAAGGTCCATGATAAGGGTGGGGATATCAGGCTCTAATATCCCTATTGAAGAGATCACCATGTCAACTACCATATCTAAATCAAAAGAAGGGATAGATTCCTTCTCATTTGGAGTTGAATGCATGGGATAGGTTGCCACATAATTGACCTACGGCAGGGTGGATGTTGCTGGCATGTAATGATCATTTAAGGAATTCGTATGGTTGACCTTCATATGAGGGCCAATGAATGAAAGATATTCTATGGTCACCATGTTTCCATTTTGAGGGAAACACATCAATTGAGAGACCGTGAACAAAACAACCTTCATAGCATAAACATAGCATCTCGCAAGGAGAAAATTAAAATCCAAGGGGTCATGGAATACCATCACATCAATAAGGATACTTTTCCCTACCAAAGTAACATGAAACTAAGGAAGGATACCTAAAGGTTGAATAGCCCTTCTATTAAAAGCCAATAGATTCTGAGTCACCAACACAAGTTGAGGAGCACCTAAATATTGCCAAGCAATGGAGGATCAGATACTAACAGATGCATCCTCATCGAAAATGGTTTGAGGAAAATCCCTTCCACAAACCTGAACAATGATTTGTAAAGGTATATAGGAAGGGAGACAAGATTCCAATAGTGCACCCCAATCTAAAAGAATGGCCTCATTCCTCAGAGGGGGTTCCATTGGAATGGGTGAAGTGTCCCCTAGTCTAGAAGAATCTGTAGAAATAGGAAAGACCCAAGTGACATCCTCACTCTTCAAAGGAGGACTGGGATTGAACAAGGGTGGTATTGGATCAACCACTTTAACTTCACTCTCCAAGGGGAGAGTGGGATCAATCGAAGTTGATATTAGACCAATCACTTGATCGACCAACTCAAGTGATGATTGAACCGGATGGACCACATGATAAACCAAATTAAACGATGACAGAATTGGATTGACCGGTTTATCAACCAATAGTAGGTTAGGAGAGATTTTATGGTAATCTATTGGAAGTTGTTGGTGTACATCAACAATATTTTCCAATAGATATGAGGCTTCATCCATGCGAGGAAAAAGGTAGGTGCGGTGCATATCCTAACATAAAAAGAAAGGAAATTTTAATTTACCTTTATTACTTCCAACCTTATTATCACTAGTTGATGGTTTTTCACCAGCATGACCTGCAACAGCTGATGGCGTGGGTTGATGACCCTGAGACCACATTTTTACAACATTGGGAATACCAGACAATCCTTAATAAGGTCGTCACCCTTACAAAGCCTTCAAGGGAATTTTGGTTTGTGATGTGTCTTTGTGGACTTTTCGACATTACAAACACTCTCAGCATGATGAACAATACTTGGTTGATCACTCCCAAAATGTCTTGCAGTTGTTGGAAGTTTTCCCCCTATGTTTTTTTTCTTCATCTTCTTATCTATCTAGTTACTAGTTGTAAATATTTCACTAGGTGAATGGGAAGAAAAGGAAGAAGACCCTATAGGATAATAAGGTAGAGGATAAATGTGAGGTTTATGGTATTGGTGTGGAGTGCTTATATATGAAGCACTAGGATCATTTACATTCACCGTAGTGGAAAACAACCAAACTGATAACCCAATATTGAGTTCAGGAAGAGTCAAAGTGGCAATATAAGGAGTTCCAACATGTCTGACATAAAGAGAAATAAATGGTAACCTGGGAAAATGGTTCCCTTTGTTGATAGTTCCAGGAACTGACAACATAGAAACAGACTAAACCATATTTTTTTCTAGGGAAAAACAAACAACACATCCTAAAAAATCTAGGAAGAAAACCAAACAAACAAAAAATTTCATAGTGAAGTGCTAGTTGGTGATGAAATACAATGTCACGGGATCAAATTGAGAAGGGTTTGGGATAAATAAGGTGGATCAGTTACATTGGTGACCTCCTTAAGAAACTTACACCTTGGTGCAAGTTCCCTCATGGTCTATCTGTGGGTTACCCTCCAAGGAGCCCGAATGATTTTGACCAACATATAACCTAGGTACAATAAAGACTCCCCTTCGTCATCACCTGGTGTATGAACCCTAAATATAAAGGAAAATAAGTTTACCAACTCATAGTCATCCTTCGGCTGGGTACAATCGACAGTCAGGTCTGAACGTATGGGAAAATATCAAGTCTGAAGCTCTTAAAGAGAACTGAATACAAGTGGACTGGTAATACTACAGAGGACCCTAAATGGATTCATAGTTCACGAAGCACCAAGAAAAAATTAAAATAGTGGTTTATCAATAAAAACCCCCAATATACGCTCATTCATCTATGATTGGTTGAGCTTCAGAGGGGTAATCTTCGTTTCTCTCTCGCACATGACCTCGTGTTTAGCCCATGTGTGAGAGGGGGTTCCTTGATTTTCTTATACGGAAATTGGATTTTATCTCTCTATAAAACAACTCTACGTTTTTTTATGGATTTGGAAATTTATTCTGAACACCTATTCCAAAGCCCTACACTTAAGCTAATGTAGGTTTTTACATGCCTAGAAAGAAAAAATTGTAGATAGATTTTAATTAGCGTTTTGATTATTAGGTTGTTGTTTACTCAATGGTATGGAAGAAAAAATAATGATGTTTGAAATCGACTCCAAAATAGTTCAATATAATTAGATGAAAAGGTTTTGTTCAATGAAATATATCCATATGAAGAAGAAGATTTTTTTTCCATTCCCAAATGCATGAACCCAATGCAGTTTACCACCCAAAACTTTGAATGCAATGAATTTATGTTCGTTTGATTATAAATGAAATGAAACTAAATCAAATGAAATTTCTTTCTACTTCCTTACTTTCAATGCAAGAATTTGATGTAGATACAAAGGAATATGAAGTAAAAATATCTAACAAGAAACACACTCAAAACAGTGACAAGACTTAAAGAATGCAAACAATGAAAGAGCAAATCACTCAACAATCCTTAAAGTTGAAAAGAAAGAAACAAGAATTCAAGATAGGTTTTGGTAATAAAAAAGGATCTCAATCATTCAAAGAAGAAATATGTTCTAAATAATATTGAATATAAACTCAATACCAAAAAAACCTTTGCAGACTCTTCCAATTGATCAGATAGTCGAAAGATCACAAGACAAATACCAAGCTAGGTGGACCAATATCATAGTGTAGAAAAGGTTTTCAATCTTAAAAAAGGTGAAAGTGAGTGATAAAAATGAAATCATCAATACAAACAAAGTCAAATAAAATCAGGATTCTCTGGGAAAAAATCCCTTCAAGATCAGACTGAGAAAGAGGAAGGAGAAGGAGGCAAAAAGGCCAAAAATAGGGGGACTTGTGCCCATGTTTTTAAGAATACAAAGTGTTATTTAGGGTAATTAAAATCTATAAGAGGCTATAGAGGGGTTCATTTTATCTAATGGATCCCTATAGCAGGATTATGGGGAGTTTGAGTGGGGTAGATCACGCCCTGATATGAACTGTAGGGGAGTACCACCCTTCTCAAAAGTTTAAAAAATTTCTCAAACAGGATAAAAACTCAAAAAGTCCAACCAATGAATCTTTCATATATTCATTGAAGAAGATGGAAGGGGAAGCATATTAGAATCAAGGAAAAAACAAGATATAAAGGTAGGAAAAGTCTTCAGACAATCCAAGGAAAGACTAGTCAAAGTCCTTCCCTAGTGGTGTTGCCAATTTCTTTTACGGAATGTTTCACCTCTAGATAGGTGAAACCTCCCTTGGATTACAAACCCCTATAAAAATATAAAACACTACAAGTGGACACTAACATTTCTTTGAAATCATTTTAACCAATCAGAAAGAGAGAGGGAGAAAGGGTGTGATGCCCTTGTTTCAAAGTTTCTCCTCGTTGCTTCCAATATGAGTTTGATCTCCAAAATCCCTAGCACAACTTGATACCTACAATGGGAAGAAAAGAGAAACAATTATATCCTACTCTAGTGGATTATTTAAATCAAATTCATCTACGAACATTGAAAGAATAGTAAACAACCACATGCAAGAATACACAAGCTTGAAGGAAATAAGCCAAGTATATTCAAATGAGAACTGAAACAAAATACTTACAAACCATGGATGATAATGAAACACTTCTCCAAGATCTCCTCGTCCATCCCTTGCATGAATCTACCAATATCAGAGGCTTGATATATGAAATCTTCCTTCCCCGAGATCATAGGTTTGATATGCTCCAATCCTTCCTCTTTTCACCTTGCAAATCCCTTAATATATAGGCTTGAAAGGCACAAAAACCATGAGAAAATGAAGGGCATGATTGAGGACATGTCTCCTTGAGTCTTAGATCATATCTTAGGATGAATCCCAAGCATGAGGGTCAAACACAACTAACCCCATCTCAAATAGTTGGCCCATAGAATAAGGTGGGGGAGATCCCCTTTTTCTCTCAAAAAGAATGGCGCTACCCCCGAGTGAGAGACAAGGAACCACCCTATTGGTGGTTCTCCCCTATATTGGTAGAGGGGGCACCATGTTAACACCCCCATTATGGATAGGGGGCGCCACCCTTCATAAATTCTCCAAAAAGGGTCAAATTTTCCAAGGAAAAAGTGTGTTTTGACCTAGAAATGATGGTTTTCCTCCTCCCATATTACTTAGGGGTCATGAAAAACTGTTTTAATGGTGTCAAGGGGTGGAAACACCTCAAAAATTGAATGTGACACTTGGGAAGGTGCATACAACACTTGCGGAAGTGAATGCGACACTTACTGAGGTGCATATGTCACTTTGCGACACTTGCGACAATTAGGGTGCATAACTCAAGTGTGACATTTTGATGTGTAACATCCTTGTCATTTATTAGTGTGTGTCCTAGAAAAGTTCAAGATATAGGGATTTAGGTCTTGAGCTAGTGTCTCTTGACGTCAACTATTCTCGCCAACCCAAGCAGCCTCCCATGGTGGAAGAAAAGAGAGACGAGGGAGCATAAGATTTTATTAACCTGTTTCTCAAGGAATCCCTCATGCAACATAGGGAAGAAATGATGGAAATATTTTCCCAAATCCTTCGGTGACTTCCAATAACAAGAGACAAGTCTTCATCAAGAAGCCACTTTGTCAGCGATGTCCCTTTCAAGGTACAAGTTAATTTTGATATTCCTGTGTTTGAAGGTCAGATATATGGAGATGCTTTGGAAAATTTGTTATATATGCTAGAAGGTTATTTCTCTATCCACAAATTTTCCGATAGGGAAAATATAAGATTTGAACTCCTTAAGGTTGTCCCCCATGTAAAAAATTGGTGGGAAACTTATTGTGAGAAAAATTCCACAGATAAGTCTAGAATGTTTGAGGCTAAACCCACTTGGTATTTGTTTACGAATGTGGTCAAGGAACACTATTATCTTGTTGGAAACTATAATGACCAGTACATGAAATGGACCACACCGTGTCAAGAGAGGGGACAAATAGTGTTGGCATTAAAAAATACCTTCCATATCTTTCACAACAAGTTGGGTATCAAAGAATCTGAGTGACATCTAGTTCTAAAATACAATTGGGCTCTACATAGGTGCATCCAAACTGAAATGGATTTTATGGACATATCATCATAAGGATTCACTTATCGATATGATTTCAAAATTGAGAAAAAATATAATAAGCAGAAAATGAGGGAGTTATTTTATGAAAATACACAATAGCCAAAGTGTGGTAAAAGAAACCCTAACCCAGAGAAAAACCAACCTCGAGACAACTAGTCCAAGTCACAGGAAAAGAAGGGTAATGGGAAGAAGAAGAAGGATACAGGAAGGTGGTGCGAATACAAAAAAATACCTTATCACAACACCAATGAATGTCACTTAAAAAATTCATTGGTGGTTTATCTCAAAGAAAAAGAACCGAGCCCCGAATCATAATCTAATTCAGAAAACAATAAAAGGAAACAAATCATTAATGCAAAACCCACTGTTAGCATCGCGACCACAAAAATCCAACCAAAAGAACCATAGGATATTGAGGAGGGGGAGAACCTCTTCCATTCATAGATGTGGGTGAAGGGGACCCCACTACATTTCATTTTTTATTAAGGAAGACATAAAAACATAATCTCAGTACAGGTCGTCAAGCAATTGTATTTTATGAAAACACCACACCTGCAACCATACACCATCAGGTGGCTTCTCTAGGGACAATATCTTTGCATCAACAAGGAATTTTGTTTTTCCTATAATATCAAGCCCTTAAAGGACAAGGTATTATGTGATGTTTCCTCACTGGAAGTTTGTGATGTTCTATCAGTCCAACCATATATGTGGTTCAAGCATCATGTTGTTTATGAGTCTCGACCCTGTAGTGTCATTGTTACTCTAAGGGGTCAAATATACAAGGTACTAGAGGTAGTTATGGCTACTATCCTAGAAAAATAGTGTCTCAAAGTAATATCTCATACAAAAAAAATTATTCTCTTCAAAATCCGGTTAGAAGGTGAATAGAAGGACACTAAAAACACTGCAGCTTCAGCCATGAATGATTTTAGGGGATAAATTTTGCTCATGGGCTAATTTTCCATGGTTTTTCCAAAAGCGAGATTCACTATTTTAAAAATGATTTGCCCAAATTCTATAGGATAAAATTATTTTACCTTAAAAATCGCCAAAATTTTATAAAAACTATATATAATCCTTAGAAATTTGAATATTTTTACAAAAGTATCGCCAAACATTTATAGTTGGCATATGAAGGATTGGTAAGATTCACCAAGGTTTCTACATTTTAAAATAAATTTCCATCCTTAAAATCATCCCTAGATTCAGCTCAATAACATTCTATATGATAGATGCATATCAACAAGATTGTATAAGAGCACAAAGATATTCTTACTTCACTTATGAGGGTGTCTCCACACTACCTAGTCAATAAATATTATAACATGTCCCTTCATATTATTCGTGCCACATATTCACCCACAGATTCCTCCCATACTTAAGAAGATCATGTAGCTATATTTTTTGAATGGATCCAACCCCTCTAGTGATAGGTTAATAATAACCTTCAACAAGACAAACAAAACCACTTGTTTAGCAAGGCAAGCAAATCACTAAGGTTTACATTCAACAAAAGATTCCCCATCTCCCATGAGAACTTGATACAATGGGGACCATTTTTTCCAAACAGGGCATGAAGGATCCAGGAAGATATCGGTGGCCATGCACCTATTCCACTAGCTCAAAGAACCGTTTTCCATTTTGGAATTTGTTTTACACTTTTTCAGGTCCCAAACTTCCAAGGTCGTTTTGAGACCCTAAATGAGATTTTTTTGGAATTTTTGGGCCCATTGGTGGCTAACAAATTTCCCTATCCCTTGAAATATTTTTTTCTCCTCAGATAGACCTTTGTAATGACGTATCGAATTCCCCAAACAAAGTTCGTATGAAAAATTTACTCTCTCGGGAAGTTGACTTATCAAGTACCCTCATTGGGGTCCACAAACCTTTTGGTGTTTCATACCCTGGGGTTATGGTTTTGGATGTTTAGTCTTTTATCGTTATTTTAAAAAGGCCTTTGGATCCTCATTGTAAAATCATATTCTTGCGAATGAGTGTAGCCATCACATCTACTCTTAGAGATAAGATACCACCATTCTAGTGAGTTCATTCACTTTATTTTTTTACAACTTATGTACATTTCTCTCATTAATAGAAATTTTGTACTAATGTATCTCTTAGTTTCTTACAATATTTCCTTGTATTTCATTGTTTTATATATTCCTTCATTTTGTTATCAAAATATTACGGATCATCAAATGTAAGTTTCTACTTGTTGATTACTCTCCAAATTTGTATAGGAAGCTATAAAATCTTAGGTTGAATTATATGATTGTAAAATGATATATAGAGGATTTTTATAAAATTTCCATTAGAAATATAAATCGTGATAAAGGAGAGGAGGCATTTTCAAGGTATATAAATGGCATTTGGTATTCCCTTTAAGATGAGTTAATCAAAATCAAGATTATGATATATGGGGAAGCATATCACTTTCCCTAAGGGCCAGATATACTTTCTCAAGGAAACAACCTTACTCATAAAACATTAGTGAGAGGTAGAGGAAGAAATGTGTTTGGAAGATGATAGAGTAGTGGAACTAAGAAAAAAATAACAAAGTCGTGTAAATGCTACAAACCAAGGATTTCAAAGAAGAAATGAAGCCTTTATAGGTAGATCAACTTTTGGGTGAAGAGGAAACCCTAGAGGTAAAGGGAATAGAAGATCCACAATTATTTGTGTAAGATCCACTTCTATTTGACCAAGATCAGTTGGACTTATTAGCCTAGTTGTTCCCACTAGGCTATAGTCTCACAAAAAGGGGACTAAGAGGCCAAATTATGTCAATAATGTGTTTAATTTGAATTATTAAGGTGACATTGGCTAGAAAAGTAAATAAAAGATAATTGGATATTATGAGAAAGTAAAGAAATAAACCTTATAAGCCAATTAAATAATCTAAGTGAAAATTAGAATGCTAGAGTATAAAAGAAGAGGAGGGCACCTCACTCCTCGTTCTTTATCATTTTCTATTTGCAAATTTAGCTCTGGAAACTTGAGTGTTTTGAGGGTTTTGACTAGACAAACCCTAGATATCAGAATGGAGGTGAAATATCTCTCCTTTATTGATCCAAGATTCGAAAAGGTGGAGAAATATTCCACTTTCACCACTCTATTCTAGTTCATATCCATTTCTTGCATGATTTTTGAAGAAGGTCACAATTGTTGGAGGAATTCTGTAGAGAGGGGCATACTGTCCAATCAAGGAGATTTTTATTTGGCTTCTGGGAGTGATATCTTGAAGAGATATGAGTTGGCTTGTGTTTGGATCACCTGGAGAAACTTTTCTTGGTGCTCTTGGGGGTTTATAGAACCCATATTTATTTATTATCATAGTTGGGAGAATTTCCTGAAGGAGGGCGCATTGGGGTTTAAGATCCATTGATTAGTAGTCATTTTTTTCATCTACAAGCAAGGAATATCCTAATATCAGTTATCCATCATTCGATATACATTTTTGCAACAATTTCTTGTAGTTTGGACGCCATATCTAGTGAGGTTGAATTTCTAAGGAGATTTCCACCCAGTGAGGGGCGCAACTCAGCCAGAAGACTCATGCAGTGAGAAGAAGGGAAAGAGATTGATCTATTAAATCTTCGAATGAAACTAATGGAGGTTCAATAGAGTTCATATCTCCCTCTTTATTGTCTCTTGGAGGAACCTAAGACAACATATTCTATCTTCTTTTGTATTTCTAAATCTATTATTCTATTGTACCGAGGTCAGCTATTTAATAAATAAATTCATATATGTGTTGTTGTGGCTATTCTGTTGATTTATTCCTATTAGTATATTATTGTTATCATTCATTTATTTATTGTAAACCATTTAATTTTTGCAAACAAAATAAAACTAAACCCTAGCACAACTCAAGAAGACAAACCTGCATACTGCTTGATAAAATATCACAACCAGAAACATAAAATTTTAAGGGTCTCCACTTGGGGATCTTATAGCGGTATCAGAGCATTAAATCCTCCCAGGAAGTGGGGATTTTCTCATGAAAGGATACAAGAGGAAGAATAAATACATATGGGTACAGGAACTAGAAACAAATATGGGGGAAATAAAGGAAGATACTACAGATAAGGAAGAGTCAATGGAACTAGAAAAAATAACACAGGAACTACAATATTCTATTGATAAGACATAATTTGTCATGCAACATCATTTGGATGAGACATTAGAGAACTTATCCAGGGAAAAGGATGAACTTAATTTATCCTTAAATTAGCCTTGACATCTATTGAACATGGAAAAGATCACTTGGTTACAACACTAGAGGAAGGAAAGGAAACAATTACACATATTCTCATTGAGATGGTACATGGTAGGGAACTGCAGAATAATGAAGGGAATAATGGGGCTAGTGGATCTCATGGAGGATATAGATATCATAGAGATACCAGTCCTAGGGTCCATATTGAGGGTCAAATTTTGTTTATAGGAACAAATAATAGGGTTCCAGGGATTAGCAGAGTCACGTCCAGGCCTTACATTCCTAGTTTCCTAGAAACACAACAATAGGATTCCCATATCCCATGATGTATGGAGATAGATGATAAATTTGAGGAATATGAGATGGACTATGAATCCTTGAGTGCATGTTTGATTGGAATAGTTTCAGAATCAAATATAGAGGCAAGCATAGATATTTCCACATGGAAAAAATGATCTAGGACACAAAGAAAGAAAAATGGAGATTTCCCTATTTGATGGAGAGACCAAATGTTATGCAATGAAATGGGTACAACATTTGGATGCTTATTTGTACTTAATCCCCATGATGGAGATGGATTCCATCAAATTTTCTACCTTATACTTGGAAGCCAATTCCCATGAGTGGTGGTACCATGGGATGACTACTTTAGGACATGCACACATTACTTCATATGCAGATTTCACATAGAGACTCATGGACATGTTTTATTAGGGAGATCGAGAGCTTCATTTCCATGAGATCACACAACTTAGGAAGACAAACAAATGAGGCATTCATAGAGGATTTTTAGAGGCTAGCATTAATTTTTCTAGATGTGTCAGAATCTACATTGATGATGCTCTTTTCTAAGGGACTGGAAGATCCATTGTGCAGTTGGGTCAAGTCTTTTAAGTCTACTTCCCTACAGGATGCGATTTAGAGGACTAGAGACTTGGAGGGGGAATCTTCAAAAAACAAGTTTACTCTAAGGAAACCACTTTCTCTAAGAGGAAAATATTAAAGGGTGGTAGACAAAGGTAAGGGAAAACTTGATGAAGCTACAAAAAGAGACTTGATGAGGAATAAAATCTTCTATACTTGTAAGGAATCATGGGATCCATGAAATAGATGCATGGGAAAGGGGAATATTCACTACATATAATTCATTTCAGATAGTGAGGAGGAAGATTATGTTGGACATCTTCAAAACATGGAATAGACCCAAGAAGAAGAGGAGCACACACATGAGGGAGAAGACAAAGAGACAATGCACAAACATGGAGGGGTTAAGAAGGTTGTTATAGCATCCATTAGTGGGGTACCAAAATTGATCACTTTTAGGATGAGATGGGTCCTCCAAAGACAAAGGGTCACAATACTTATTGATGGTGGGGATTTCCATAATTTCATTGATGTTGCATTAGTAAACAGGAGAAATATTCCCACTATTGAGTTTGAGGGGTTCTTAGTGCAGGTATAAGGAGGGTGCACCATTCCATGTGACAGGTACATTACACAAATGAGTCTTATATTGGGAAGGTACAACTTGACATAGGATCTATATGTGATGGACCTACTAGA
>JASDQU010010517.1:44142-58526 GCA_032191745.1 Picea mariana | reverse complement strand
TCATTGATGTTGCATTAGTAAACAGGAGAAATATTCCCACTATTGAGTTTGAGGGGTTCTTAGTGCAGGTATAAGGAGGGTGCACCATTCCATGTGACAGGTACATTACACAAATGAGTCTTATATTGGGAAGGTACAACTTGACATAGGATCTATATGTGATGGACCTACTAGAAACCAATTCCATACTTGGGGTTTAATGGCTTAACAATCTAGGTCCTATTACCACCAATTAAAAATATATGGAGATTTCTTTCAATTATAAAGAAGGGAGGGTGACCTTGAAGKGAATGATAGAAAATGAGCCTAGGGCGGTCTCACCAAAATGAATGGAGGAAATATTCAGATGAGAGGACGTGACTTATGCATAATAATGTTTCATTTTGGTGCAAAGCACTAAGGAAGGGTGTTAACACTATTCACAGGATATATAGAGGATAATGGGTAAGCATGAAAAGGTATTTGGGAAAATTCCTCCAGGGAAGCCACCAAATAGGGGATTTGAACATACAATTGAGCTAGAAGAGGGAGGCAAACCAGTCATCACCACAACATACCGACACCCAAAGAGGTTCAAGGATGAAATTAAAAATTCCATCAAAGAGTTGTTGGACATGGGTCACATTAGGCCTAGTTCAAGCCCATTTTCATCTTCAGTTGTGTTGGTTAAGAAGAAATATGGCACCAAGAGGATGTGCATTGACTACAGGGAACTTAACAAAAAGAAAATAAAAAACAGGTATCCAATTTCTAGGATTGATGATTTTCTTGATGATCTCCATGGAATAATATAATTTTCAAAGATTGATCTTCATTTTAGATGCCATCGGATTCAGGTAATGGAACTTGATATTCACAAAAAAACCTTTAGATGTCATTATGGCCATTATGAGTTTTTAGGTGTGCCTTTTTGGATAACTAATGCACCCACTACATTTCAATATTGCATGAACTACATATTCAATAAGTTGTTGAGGAAGTATATTTTGGTTTTCTCCGATGACTTGATAATCTATAGAAAAAATTGGGAAGATCACCTCAATCATCTCGATTAGATTTTGAGAATAATGGAGGATCAATCCTTGTATTCTGAGGAGTATAAATGTGAGTTTTGGATGATAGAGGTACTATATTTGGGGAATATCATTGGATAAAATGGGGTAAAATTTCATCAGGAAAAGATACAAACCATTATGGATTGGTCAACAACCAGGAACATCATAGAGTTATGTGGATTTATTGGTATTTGCACCTATTATAGAAGGTTTGTTAAGGGGTTCTAAAAACTTTGTGTGCCCTTGACTAATCTAACTAGGAAAGGGGCATTTAAGTGCACTGAAGTATCTCAACCAAATTTCGAAAAAATGAAGAAATTTATGAGCATGTTCTCAGTCCTAGCATTAATAGACTTCTCTAATCCCTTCATACTAGAGTGTGACACATCAAGGGAAGTAATTGGGGTGGTGCTTATGCAGAACACAAATCCTATTGATTTTGAGAGCAGAAAAATAATGGGGACTGAGTTTTTGTATACGATATATGATAAAGAGATGCTAGACATCATGCATACACTAGCTAAGTTGAGATAATACTTGGTGGGAGCTAAGTTTATAGTTAAAGAATATCACAACAACCTTAAATACTTCTTGGAGTAAAAATACCTCAATGAAAGGCAACATAAGTGGGTAAGAAAAATCCAAGCCTACAATTTTGACACAGAATTTGTTAAGGGAAAAAATAATGTGGTAGCAGATGCATTATCTAGGAGGCCTACAACTTATTCTTTATCGGAAATTTTAGTTAAATGTAAATCACATCTACTAGTAGAATATTCCAAAAAAAAAAAATCTCGTGATCTTATGTATGGGAACACTATATATGAGAGGTTTTAGATTATAGATGATCTCATCTACTATAAGGGGAGAATTTATATAGTACTATAAAACAAAATTAAGGAAATGGTGATAAGATCATTTCATGATTCACCATTAGTAGGGCACCAAGGGTTCCTCAAAATTTACATATAGATTAGAAAAATATTTGTATGGAAAGGCCTCAAAGAAGATGTCATGCATTATATTAGGGAGTGCACAACTTGTCAGCAAAATAAGGTTGAGAATATTCATCCTACAGGGTTGTTACAACCACTACCAATTCCATCACATAAATGGGAGAGTATATCTATGGATTTCATCACAAGTTTTATCAGAGTGTAGGGCAAGGATGGAATATTTGTATTTGTGGATCGATTGAATAATTTTTCAGATTTATTTTCCATATCCATGGAGTATAGTGCATATTAGGTAGTAGAGATTCTCTTCAAAGAAATATGTAGGCTACATGGGTTTCCCAAGAATACTGTGAGTGACAAGGATAACATATTCATGAGCACTTTCTAGTAGGAGTTATTCAAACTTTTTGGCATTGAATCGACTTCTAGTACAAGCTACCACGAAAATACTAATGAAAAAATGAAAATATTCAATAAATGGGTGGAAGGGTATCTCATAAATTATGTGGCAGGGAAACAGATGGATTGGATCAAATGGATATATCTAGGGGAGTATTGTTACAACACTACTCACCATAGGTCCATTGGAATGAAAACGTTTAGAGAATTGTATGGCTATGATTCACTCACCTTCATGGAGGTTGTGCTTGGAGATATACGGGCTCCCATGGATAGTTATTGGATCCAAGTGAGTTAAGAAATTTTTTAGGAGATTAAGGATCACTTGTAGAAAGCTCAAAACCAACAAAATCTCTATGCGGACAAAAATAGGGTGGAGCATAGTTTTGCCATAGGGGACTCGAACTATTTGCAGTTGAAACCATATCAAAAGACATCCATCAAAAGGAATGGTGTGGAAAAAATCAAACCTCATTTTTATGGTCCATAAAAGGTGAGTAGAAGAGTTGGGGAGGTAGAATATGAAATTGAACTACCACCAGGAAGCAACATCCACAATGTATTCCATGTGTCATGCTTGAATAAGGCATTGGGTCAAAAAGTAGAAATTATAGAGGATCTACCACCACTTGATGAGGAGGGCCAATTGATTATAATCCATAAGGATGTCTTGGAATTCAGAGAGAAAAGTTTGAGAAAAAAGAGCCTCAAGGAGTATCTCATAAAATGAAATAATATTCTAATTGAAGATGCTTCTTGGGAAGGTGAACAGGTTTTGCAACACATGGATTCAAAATTGCTTGTGGACAAGCAATTTCAATAAAGAGAGATTGTAATATCCCCTTCTATTTAACCAACATCACGTGTACTTAGTAGCCTAGTTGTCCCCACTATGCTATAGTCTCACAAAAAGGGGACTAAGGGGCCAGATTATGTCATTAAGGTGCTAAAGTCAAATTATTAAAGTGACATTGGCTAAAAAAGGAAACAAAAGATAACTGGTTATGATGAGAAAGTAAAGAAATAAACTTTAGAATAAAATTAAATAATTTAAGTAAAAATTAGAATGTTGGAGTGTAAAATAAGAGGAGGGAACCTCACTCCTCATTCTTTATCATTTTCTAATTGCAAATTTAGCTCTGGTAGCTTGACTATTTTGAGGTTTTTGACAAGACAAACCCTAGAGATTAGCATGGAGGTGAAAGATCCCTCCTTTCCTAATCCAATATTGGATAAGGTGGTGAAATATTCCACCCTCACAATTCTATTCCAATTGAGATTCATTTTTTGCATGATTTGTGAAGAAGGGCACAATTGTTGGATGAATTAAGTAGAGAAGGGTGGACTTTCCATTCAAGGAGAGTTCAATTTGGCTTCTGGGAGTGATATATTTAAGAGATAAAAGTTGTATTGTGTTTGGATCACCTTGAGAGACTTTTCTTGGCACTATTGAGGGTTTCTAGCACCCATATTTATTTATTATCAAAGATGGGAGAATTTCCCAAAGGAGGGCACACTAGAGGTTTGAGATCCAATGATTGGTAGTCATTTTTTTCATCTACAGTCATGGAATCTTGTCATATGAGTTAGCCATCATCATATATACATGTTTGCAACCATTTCTTGGAGTTTGGAGGCCAGATCTAGTGAGGCCGAATTTCTAAGGGGATTTCTAGCCAATGAAGGTTGCAATGCATCTAGAAGACACATGAAGTGAGCATAAGGGAATGTGATTAATATATTAAATATTTGCATGCATCTACTGGAGGTTCATGAGATTTTATATCTCCCTTTTTATTGTATCTTGGAGGAACCTACAACCACATCTTCTATCTTCTTATGTATTTCTATATCTTCTCTTATATTGTAGTGAGGTCAACAATTTAATAAATAAATTCAGATTTGAGTCATTGTGGCTATTCTCTTTATCTATTCCTATTTTTATCTTATTTTTATTAGTCATTTCTTTCTTGTAAACCATTTACTTGCTGGAAAAAAAAAAAACTAAACCCTAGCACAACTCAATAATACAAACCTGCATAGCCCCCGGGGGGCAGCTCAATTGGCAAGTGTCGTGATATAGCGTGTTATGTATGATGAGGTTCCAAGTTCAAATCCCCCCGACTTACCCGTGCCTGCGGAAGGGGCATACGTATGGCACCTGGAGTTTATAGTGGTAGTGGTCGGAATCGACCCCGTGTCACGCGAGTACGAGACCGGCCCAGTTGCCGATTCCGCCAGAAAAAAAAAATAAAAAATACAAACCTGCATATTGTTTGACAAAATATCACAACCATAAAAATAAATTTCAAGGTGTTATCGGACAAATCGGTAAGTTCAACAAGGAGAAACCATAAAAACTAATCTCCCTAACTTCAACAAGAATCTAGAACAAAATAGGGCAGAATACAAGTTTCTGCTTAGACTTCATTGTCATATAAACTAGTTCAGAGAGGGACAAAGGACATACATTTTAAATGACGTTTGATCCTCTCTATTTTCATCCTTGTCACTCCATCTTTGGATTTGTGGGATGATGAACTTGTTTAAGATGAAAAAACCAACAAAGAGAGATAAAATGATATATATATATATATATATATTCCAATGAATTCTATGTATAAGATCAAGGAGTTATACAATAAAAGTAAAGACACCTTTATAGGGAAGAAATGTATCACTGCATTATATTAAATGAAACTAGAGAATACAACCCATGCCTTGATGTTTCAATATCCCTTCCAATGGCTCTTTGCTTCAACACACACACCTTTGCTCCAATGCCTTTGATGAAGAAAATACACAACCTGACTTGGAGAGCTAAAGCAAAGCTATCTCAAGCATAATCTATAACATAATTCTTCATTCATAAGCAAGACTTAGCCTTTTCCATAAGAGACCCCTCTTTATATAGGGTGAAAGAGGGATGGATGAGGACATTAGGATGATCCCACTAAATCAGAGAAGTGAGTAAGATCCAAACCGGTCGGATGCCACCTCATATTCTAGAATATTCTCTTCTACAAACTTCGTGAATTTCACTTTTCCTCTTGCTTAAGCATCGTCACACCCTATGCATAAGAAGCCTGCGATGATGTCGCAGTCCATTTTGGTGCAACATGCGATGATCACGCATCATGGCCCCCCAAGCATAGAGAAGAATGCGACGATCTCTTTTGACATAGTTTTGAAGGAAGAAAAGATAATCCATTTTTCTCATGGAGAAAGTATCTTTTAGTGTTTTCAAGGAACATGAAAGTGAGTCATGCACATATTGTCAGTTGATCACTGGGGTGACCAAAATAATGTGTAACACAAGGGTCTTCACTTGGGGATATTATAAAATTCTACAGATTTCAAGCACTACGACATAAGTCCTTCTAATGTAAAAAAAAATTAAGACATATATGAGGAAAGATAATAAAAATCATGTTTCTCAAGGAAACGAGAGAACAACAAAATGTGCAACTGGAGATAATTTTGATAAAGTGCACCAAGAGAAAGGGGAAAATTTGATGTTTACAAGAACACTATTGAAGCTAGATAATCAAGTGTAATTCAACAAGACATAGAAAAGGAAGTTTATATTTAAGACTATATGAAAAATTGAAAGTAAGTGGTGTTCCTTGACTATAGATGGAGGTATCATAAATAATTTGGTGTCAATAGACATTGTAGAGAACTCAAATTTTGTAACGAACCCACCGTTACGACGACAAAAGCGACATACAACATGTGAACAACATTTTTTTTTTCACTTTTAAAGACGCGTTAGGAAATATATATCCCAATTAATCACAACATCATTGAACCACAATGCAACTCATAAATGAAACAACTTAAATGCATAGCAACAATCACGATGCAGGTCAACACCTCATAGTCGTGAATGACAAACACATATTGACGCAATATCACAATAAATCAAGGTACATGAGTCAACAATCACATAACACATAACGGACCAAAATTTAACCAAGGTGCAAAGTATTTAACGGTTATTATCGAGGAGCAAGAGAAACCAATAAGAATCAATCATACTTAATAATATGTAAATCACGACACACATGGTACTCAATTCTAACAATCATACATTAACAATAATATTCGTAGTGAGTGAGAGTACACAAACTCTAGAACAATCACAAGACAACTTAATCAAGGGCGTAAGAGAAAAACCAGTTACTAATCAGTCATACCTCGGCATAATTTAAGGTGTAGTGTAGTCAACACAAATCGACATTTAATCCATGGCACGCGAGAAGTAAAACATCTAAACAATCCCTTAAGAAAATGAATTTACATTTGCGCAAGAAGTACAAAACCAACAACCAATCATTTCATTGATCGTTCAATGCATGCCAGAAGTAAATTACCAACCATCGTTCATACTTCAATAATAACTATAGACACACTAGAAGCCAAGTTCTAAACCAATCAGACACATCCTAAAGCATGGGTGTAAGAGAAGCTAGTTATTAATCCATCACCCAAACAACTTAAAGGCACAAGTAAAGCGATAGATCAACACCCATAACATATATAAATTAATTCGCGCTAGAAGTCTATTGTCTACATCAAGCCTGCTCATTACACACAATTTAATGCGCGCAAGGAGGCTATCATCGAGTTCCACTATCCTTACATTATCGTCCAATTGCGCAAAGGACTAAGGTCCACCAAATTTCATTCAACCAAATTAATTTAAATGCACGAGAGTCTATCATCTAGAACAACATTTCTTTCGTTAATTTTCCACCGCGCAAAGGGTAGTTGGGTTAAGCGCTTAAGCTCTATGGGTTGAAGGCTAGTCATAGATCAATCAAGCAAACCAACAAACATTCGACTAATCTAAGATGTTAAAAATAACTCAAGAGAGGTGCACCGCCTTTCTCCTATAAAGCAACAATTTAAAAACACCTTTATCCATTCATCTTAAAACGGAAGGAACAACATTTGAATGGAGCTTAAACAAAACTTAACACTCTCTTTCTAAGACAACACCTTACATTTCTCATTACTAGTGTCAATTTAAAAGCGTTAACCTAGGCCAACAATAACATTGGCTTTTCTCCCCACTACTGGTCATAAGGACATTAGTCGGCAAATATGCTCCATGTTGCTAATGCCAGCTAGATCGTAAGGGAAGCTTAAGTGGGAAAAGAAATGGGCGCTAAAGGACGTGTCCTTATTAATAATTAAATCTCAAAATAAGAAAAATATACTCTGTACGCAGTTCCATTATCCTCTCTTACGCTCTTACTCGGAATTTACACAGGTGGTATAGTGTCATCACTACAAATTTAAATGGTAAGTACATAGTGGGATTGGTTAAGCTCACCAAAAGTATAGTGGCATTTAATTATTAGGTACTAGTGTATATAAAACTCATTGTTGATAAGCCTTGTGACAGAATATTTACACCGAGGGTGCCCACAAACTTGTTGCCATTGGCGTTCGCCCCCCTGGCGGTTACCATCACAATTACTCTACGCTACAAGATTAGTATCACAAGTGTGGAGGAGTTTAATAATGTCACGCTTTCCTTCAACAGAGGATTAAATCCTTATTAGAGACGTTGGAGCCTAGATTTCTAGGCCTTTCCATGTCTTTAGATGAGATGGAAGATGATTACGCTTAGAAATTTATGTTCCAGTTTACCAACCATCAAATTCAGAAAATGCGACAACATGATCCTTTACACTACGACTAAATACCAATATCATTTTAATTGAATCACAAATGCAAGTAGTTCCACAACACAAAACCAGTACCAGAAAATCGATTACAATCATCAACATAAGAAACCCTATACAAAATTTTTAACAATTTACCAATGCAAATTTACACATGCGTACCATTACCGATGGCGAAGAACCGAAAGTGGTTGCCCGTGCTTGCGCTCCCTCCAAGGCCTGCTTGCACTCCGTCCAAGTCATGGTTCCGATAGCTGTGACATAAAGCTAGTCTAGCATCCTGCTTCCGATCTTATGGTTGTGACGTAAAGCAGGACGAGTATCTTGCTTCCAGCTTTATTGCTGTGACGTAAACCAAGACTATGAGACGAGACTAAAACTGTGCTTCCGACTTGATAGCTGTGACGTAAATCCATTCTAGTATGATGATGACGAGCTAGCCTCGTGCTATGATGATGATGATGATGTATTAGTTTTATACTAATCCATATTGATGCAGATGATGATTTCATTCCTTTGAGAATGACGATGCATGCCAATGAAGAAAACTTATGATGATTTATAGATATGCCAGTCAGTGCTCCAAGATGATATTAATGATGTTGCCCTCCTGATGCCACTGATGATGCATACCTCTCTCTCGCCTGTTGCTGTTGAAGAACTCTCGCCTGATGTTGTTGAAGAATACCTTTCTTGTTAAGGGGGAGTGTTGAAATAATGTAACTGCAAAGTATATTCTTATTATTATCCGATATATTATTCATTGGATGAATCCCCATTGTGGATTGATCATGTCGGCTATTGTAATAGAACCAAATCTCCTTTTGTGGATTGGTCAAATGATAATTATAATAAGCAGAATAAGAAGTTGGCCCCAACAGATATTAAAGAGGCCCATAATATATTAAAGGTGGTTATAACCACCCAGTTTGAGAAGTCGGCCCTGTCAGTGAAAAGACACTTCACACGTGCCAGTCTTATATAAATAAAGAGGCCAACGCCTCACTTAGAAACACAACTCACTTTCTCATTTGAGAGACAAGTTTCAGAATTGCAGTTGGCGAAGAAAGAGAGAGAGTGGCGCATCTTTTGGAGAGGATATTTTGTATTAGCTTGAGTTATCTCTTGGCATTGTATTGGCTATCTATAATATGAAAGTTTTGCTGGGTTTTCTTCCCCTAGAGGGTTTCCCAGGATAAATGTTGTGTCTTTTGTGATTGTGTATTTCTCAGTGATCTTGTCTTTATATTGCCGTTATCTATTAAAATGCAAAGAACTATAATAATGGCATAAACATTAACAATTATCCCAACTCCCACAAGAGAAATTCAGTCAAGATAAAATTCCGGCAATGTAACCTTACGCAAACCAGACGTGTTAATACTCCTCCTCTGCCATCCTTTTTATAGATTTTTCTAGTGCTTATTTTCCCAAACCCTCATTAGATTCATTTTATTAATTTTAATTAGGATAAACCTCCCCTGTACACATGTCACTCAATCCCCTAGTTGCACCAGAAAATCAATTTATTAATTAATTAAATTTTCTTATTTCCCTCACCCACCTAAAAGCGTTCCTAAAAACACTCCTCAGTGCCCCTTTATTCCCTTCAATTCTTAAATGTCTTATGCCTTACTTAAATCCTAGTTGAGTTCACAAAAAAAAAGTTCCAAAGGCTAGATTCCTTACTAAGTTAGACATTCCCCTTTTTTTTAAGTTTCCACCTTTTAACTAAGTTCAGAATTAACAAGTTTAGACAAAGACAACAATTTACCCTTTTCATAAATTAATCCTCCATTAAAATTTTACTTTAATTATTAATATTTGAATTTTCCTTACCCCCTTCTTGTTACATGTCTAATTATTTTTTTTTTGTTCAAAGGTTCTACTTAGGCCTAGGTTTTAAATTCACTAGGCTTGGTGACAGTTCTTAAGGAAAAATTTGTTATTAAACTTTACTCATCACATCATTCATTTTAAGTCTGACCAGGTCCTAAGGAGGCATAGTTTTCTAGGCACTAGGTTTATTAACTTACCATGGTTAAAATTGCGACGTGCCCTTCAGGACACACTACAAGCTCCAAGTGTGCCACTCGCCTCTTTCTATTTTATTTGCGTAACGTGCCCTTCAAGATGCACTACATGCTCTAAGGGTGCCACTCACCTCTTGACTGAATTTGGTAGACGTCAAACCCCTGGAGTCAATACTCCGTTAGGTAATCTTGTGGGATACTAAGGACATCTAAGTAATAAGGACCCTTCCTTATTGTGCACCCCTTAGAATCATCGTGAGCAACTATCACGGTCTACCCTCACGACATCGTGGATTTCTCAAACTAGGTAATCGTTAACCTACAGTTCGAGCCACAATGGGAGTGCTAGTAGGTAGTGGAAGGGTTGCTGTCACACCTCTCCCTCAATGTATTTGGTTGTCATGAGTGACCCCTTTACTACAAAAGTGAGTCTGGTCAGCAAGATATCGCCAGCCTGCATCCATCAACAAACATGTAAGTGATACCAATCAACATCATAATATCTAATCATATGTCACATATGTCATATCAACAACATTCAAATCATAACAGTCCACTCCCTAACTCGATCCAGAGTCCAAGGATATTCATTGATGCCATTGGCATCCTCTAACATCCAGAGTCATGCACACTCAGGAGAACCCAGTCAATAGTATCTGTCGATGTAAATACAACAAAAATAACATATCAACAGACACACAACATCTCATAATCATAATCAAAACAACCAATCTCTTAATGAACCGGATCACTTGCACACAAGTGTTCTCAAATAATAAGTCCGCGCAAGAGCGGGATGTTACAAATTTGAAGAGTAGATTGCATCCCAATGCCTATAGGATCTCATGGTAAAAGGACATCATGTAAATGTTTCTTAACATTGTTTGATAGGTTTTCCTATTGAAACCTATTACTATAAAGTATTGTGTCATGTTTTGGAATTGAATTCATTCCATTTTCAATTGGGTAGGCATTGTAGTATGATGGGAATATTAATCATGATGGGATGAAGAATAAATCCATGCTGTAAACAATGGAGATAAAATTACAATGCTACCCATGAGAGTGGAAAAAGGAAGTTGTGGTAGTAATAATAATCATGTTATATTGAAAAAAAATATTTTCAAGAGAGGAAAGAAAAAAAAAATGTTATTTTTTTGTTATTATGAAAAGTCCAATTTTAGAACTGAAGGGAATTGAAATTCTAGTAAAGGTGGAAGGTAAAATTTTTTTTCCAGGAATATATTTCAAAAGAGTTACATAAGGGATTACCACCTTTTGGGATAATTTCCAAATAAATAAACTTCATTCTAGGATTTATATTACCTAATGAATCCCATGTAGGATGACACCTACTGAAAATGAAGATCTTAATGGGAAAGTGAATGCATTGTTGGAAATATATTTAATTAGAGAAATATTAATCTAATGTGTGGTATATGTTGTGCTTGTGTGAAATAAGGGTGGAAAATGAATAATGTACATTTATAACAAAACTTTAAATAGGATTATAATCAAGTATAAATTTCCTTTATGTAGGGTGAATGATTTGATGGATAATTTAAGTGGAATTTTTTTTTTCATAAACAAAGATTTAAAGAGTGGGTATCATCATATTAGGGTTTATGAAGGAGATAAATGAAAAAATAATTTTAAGACTAATGAAGGGATTTAATATTGGTTGGCTATGTTATTTGGATTAAAAAAAATGCTTCAAGTAACTTTAGATTGATGAATGAAGTATCAAAACCCTATTTATGTAAGTTTCTTGTTGTTTAATTGTATGATATTTTTATTTTTAGTAAGATAGAAGAAGAACACATGAAGCATTTAAGACAAGTGTTGGAGAGGTTGAATAAAGAAGAATTAATGATAAATTTGAAAAGGTGTACAATTATGAAGGAGTAATTAGTTTGTTTGGGATTTGGGATTTCTCAAGAAGGAATGAATATGGACCCTGAAAAGGTGAAAGAAACAATAGAGTGGTTAGTTCCTTAGAATACATTTGAGGTATGATGTTTCCATGGGTTGGATAGGTTTATAGGAATTTCATAGGAAATTTCAGTGGAACTTGCACACCTTGGAATGATTCCATGAGGAAAAGGGATTTTAAATGAAATGTTGTTACACATCAATAATTTGAGTAGATAAAGAAGAAAGTTATTGAAAGGCTCATGTTGGCTTTCTCAATTTTGACAAGGTTTTCCAAGTTGATTATGATACTAGTGGAATAGCTATTAGAGTAGTGATGACTCAAGAATCCCTAATTTCCTTGCTTAGCGAAAAGACGAATGAAGCAAAGAAGAAATTTTCAATTTATAACCAAGAATTTTATGCAATTGTTCATTCATTGAATAATTTGAGACATTATCTGTTTCGTAAATAATTTGTATTTTACACTAATTCTAAAGAAATAATATATTTAAAAATTCAATAGAAGCTGAATCAGGGAAATATTAAGTGGGTTGAATTTATTTAGAGATATATATTTGCATTAAATATAGATCATGCAGATCAAATGCAGTTGCTAATGGCTCGAGTAAAACATCAACATTGTTGTCTAATATGATAGTGGTGGTTGTAGGATTAGAGGAGATGAGAAAGTTGTATGAGGTAAATTGATACTTTGTTGAAGCATTGAAGATAAGTAAAGATCCATGGAGTAGTGATAGAACTCCACACTTACATTATTTCATTAAAGAGTGATTTTTATTTAAAAATAATTAATTGTATATTCTAAGAGGATCCCTGAGGGACAATCTTATAAAAGAGTTGCACAATTGAGTATTAAGTGGACATTTTTATTTTAATAATACTAGGGCATTGGTTGGGGAGCATTATTATTGGTGTGATATGGATAAACATGTCAAGAAATTGGTTGAAAGTTTCAAAGTTTGTCAACATGCAAAGTGTAGAAGTCATAATATTGGTTTGTATATGCCATTGTCAATACCAAAAAAACCATGGGAATACATTACCATAGATTTTGTGTTGATATTTCCAAGAACCAATGAGTTAATTATTCATTTTTTATTTTCGTTGATAGATTTATAAAATGTCACATTTTATTTGTTGTAAAGGATTAATGATGCTAATAGGATAACGATTTTGTTATTTAAATAAATTGTTTGATTGTGTGGATTGACTAGAAGTATAACACTAGATAGGGATAGCAAATTCATTGGGTATTTCTAGATAAAATTATGTAAGAATATATATACAATTTTATAGTTTAGTTCCACCTATCATTAACAAAGTGATAGGAAAACTAATGTTGTCAATACAAGTCTTGGGAATCTATTAATACGCTTAGTTGGAAAAAGGATAGTATAGTTGGAATTACTGTTGACACAAGATGACACAAGAAACATTTTGATATAATAATTTGGTAAATATATCAATAGGTAAAAGTATGTTAAGAACCAAATATAAATATAGCATAGAAAAACCTTAGAATAAGTACTCAACGCCTTGAAAAAGAGAGAATTTCATATAATAAGCCTCTTCGAGGGGGAAACCTCTTTATACACCACATAAATGTCCAAATACAAGATGATTTCAAATGAAAATGTCTCCTTGGTATATATAGGAGACTAGGAGGTACAATTACAACTAATGGACCCAAGCCGACATAAATAAAATAACATTACTAATGTAATATGCCCCAATTAAGGGGTAATGTGCCACTATTTAGGGCTTAACATGCCCCTCCTCTTGAGACAAGTGTTGTACAAAATGATTGAGTAACTTTGGATGCTTCTGTATAAAAGACTCATCTTCCCAAGTGGAATATTTAGTCGGGAGTTTCCTCCATTTAATGAGATACTCTGAAATGGATCTATTCCTTAGCTGGTGAATTCTTTTGTCAGTGATGGCTTTAGGCTCCAATATGATTTTTCCTTTCTCGTCAAGTTATGGAAATATAGTTTGAACTGGGATCTTGTCACCTATAACCTTCTTTAAGCATGAAACATGGAAAATTGGGTGTACTCATGAAGATGAAGGCAACTCCAATTTGTATGCCATAGTACCAATATTTTGCAACACCTTATAAGGTCCATAGTACTTTGGCGACAATTTATTATCCTTCTTGGACTTCTGTTTGTATGGTTGTAGTCTTAAAAACACCCAATCCCTACTTCAAAATTTATTTCACTACGATGTTGATATGCTTGTTGTTTCATGTGATTATGTGCCATGGTGAGGTTGTCCTTTAAGATTTGGAGAACTTGTTGTTGATGCTCG
>JASDQU010010516.1:117662-129908 GCA_032191745.1 Picea mariana | reverse complement strand
TTTTTCTTTGCATTAATAAACTGCTCCAAGTGGCCGCGTTGGCTGGGGCCGTGGATGTTTCCCCGTAGGGGTTTTACCACGTGAAAACATTGGTGTGTTGATCTTTGATCTGGTTATGTGAGTGGTTACTGAAGGTGTTCGTCCTCTGTTGGAATACCTGTGTTGTCGAACAATCCTGACTACAACAGATTATTTCACCAAGTGGATAGAAGCTGTCCCCACCAGAAGCGCATCACACAAAGTAATTATCAACTTCCTGGGGGATATCATAGCCTGATTTGGTTGTCTTAGCAGGATCGTCACTGATAATGCTGCTTATTTCAAATCTGAACCTCTAATTAATTTCTGTGAGCAGTTCCAGATCTCACTAATTCACTCCACCCCCTACTATCCCCAGGGCAATGGTTTAGTGGAATCCTCTAACAAAAGCCTGATAAAGATCATCAAAATATTGTTAGAGGATAACAAAAGAGCCTGGGATTCAAAGTTGAAATTTTCTCTGTGGGCCGATCGTGTCACAACGAAGAAGTCTCTCGGCACTTCACCGTTTCAACTAGTCTATGGAGCAGAGGCGGTTTTTCCTACTCAGCTCACCTTACCTGTGGCGAAGTTCTTTCAAGACTATGAGGGAGAACTAGATCATATGATCAGAAGAATTCATCAGATAGTTGAAGCACAGTAGATCAGAGAACAAGTGAGGGATGCAGCTTACAGTCATCAGTAGAAGATCAAACAGGCTTTTGACAGAAAGGTCAGGAAGAAGGTGTTCGAGATCGGGGATTTGGTATTTAAATGGGACGCACCCAGACAGGATAAAGGCAAGCACAACAAGTTCTACGCCCTCTGGATCGGCCCCTTTAAAATCTCTGAGATTTTCTCCAACAACACATATGGGTTGCAGGATCTTGAGGGTGAAGAGGTTTTCAACAGCCCAGTGAATGGGCATTTTCTGAAAAAATGTTTTATTTGAGCCTTAGACGGCTCCTCTATTTGTAAATATTGTCTTTTAGTTCTTTGTTTAGTTTCTTTTTGCATGTTTTCGGCCTAATAAGTGACTCCATAGCCCAATAGCAAGGCACTGAAGCTGCAGAAGGAGTTCTTAGAGCATCACAGGGACGACTCTATCCCCCATGGAGCCTAATGTTAGCGATAATTTTTGTCATGGGCTCGAGAGCGTTCGGGTCTGCAAGTTGCACGAAATTCTCAAGCACAGCACGGGAAAATCCCTGTTTTTCCAAGTAGCAGGTCAAGTGAGCGAGCAAAGTGTCGTCGGCAGCATCCAAGGTCTCTTTTGTGAAGCAGATCAACGGTCGGTGGGTAATTGCACTCAGTCAAGTCACGCCAAGTATAGCGCAGAAGTTTTCAAAGAGGTGAACGGTCAGAAGTCTCCGTGGAGAACTCACGAAGTAACGAGGGCCGTTGATCGCGATCCGTTGATGCATGGGTTCATTTCTCGAACTCGGGGTTCATGAGTTCGGAGGGTGGACCATATCCTTTGGTTGCGCGAGATCGCGAGTCGCGAGGATTGTGGAAAGGAAAAGAGCCATCGCCTCTCAGGATTTCGCAAAGGGAGAATGCCAAGGTTCGACACTCCAACTCGCGAGGTCGCGAGTTGCGAGAGGCGCCAGTACTTAAGCCATAGCCGACGGTTACGTGTGGAGGGAACCTACAGTAAAAAGAGCTATACAGTATTGCCGAGAAGTGTTCTCAGCCGTCCATCCAGAGGGGACACCTGGCAGCAAGTAGAGCCATCTCGATGCCTCGCCCATCGCGACTCCAACACACAAAAAATAGCTCTGTCATATCCCGATACGCGAAGTAGCGAAGAGCATTCAGGACCTGGGGCCCACAGCATGTCAGGCGAGTTAGGGACCGTCATATTTGAGGGACGCATGGCACCAGATTGAGTTGTCTCGGCGTTTCGCCCGTCGCAACTCCAAGGTGCAAAAAGAAACTCTGTTATGTTCTGATGCACGAGATGCCGGGAGAGTCCCGGACCCGGGCCCACAAAGGTATCGGGTAAGTTCTAAGCCGTCAGATCTCAGAGGGACACGTGGTGCCAGATTAAGCCTTCTTGGCATATCGCTCATCACAATTTCAATCAGCGAAGGTTAGCCCTTGCATATTCACGAACGCCGAAAGCATATGGTCACCGCCCATGGTCACTTGAGGAAAGGAAGGAGCTGCATAAAAATGGTCGGAGGTGCCGAGTTCAGTTGCAGAGAGGATCATCCCAGCCTCCAGATGCCATCGGATCCGATCTCCTTACTGTTCTAGCCTGGAGTAAATGACGGTAGGTGCGGATGGTTGAGACTTCCACTCATTCATTAAGTGAGGGAATGGAGGTTTTGGCAAGCCGTCTGCCCGAGAAGGTCCTGTGTATCGATTTTCTCAGAGAAGCCATGCCAAAGTCCTTGACTCAACAGATAAGTTTGTGGACGCTAGCCCAGCACTTAATGGCTCAGCTACTCTCCTTACATGAGCCATGCTTAGTTAAGATGGCACTTAGAAGAAGACATCAGTACGAGTTTGACTGAAAGGACACCCAGCTTTGAGTGACTGTACACGCCTCCGTGAGGTGAATTTTCCTGAGTATATAGACTCAGTTTTTGTATTTTGCAAGCATCGATGGTTGAGCAGAGCTCCCTACTGTAATGTTTTAACAGTTATTCTAGCTTGCAGCTTATTTATCTGTATATGAGATTTCTTGTTTTATGACGGACAGTTTTTCTTACTCCATCTAATTTTCGTCTCATGCTAAGGGAGTTCGTGATTGACTGAGTCGCGTGAGTTATTGCGGTTATGTTATGATAAAAGATTTATTGTTGCATTGTTGCATTCTCTGGCTTTGCGTTTAAATGTAAGATGATATCGCATTTGGACGTCTCCTTCCTCAGTATGTTAGAAACCTATTGTTTATAACAGACCTCCGCTTTCTCTTGTACAAGTCTTCCGCCTATTCACCCCTTACTACAGCTCACTGACTGAAGTTTACGCAAGACCTCACTTGCTCATGCATACCTGGCCTAGTTTCAGAGTTGGAACGCTATTGTTTTGAGTTTCCCACCATTCGATCACTCATGTATGAACAACCGTGACATAAAACTGATGGGCGTTGGGCTCTGCTCCTGCTAGCAATCCAGGAGTGACTTCCGTCACCAACAGTTCCCATGCATATCTTTCTAATCCCAAGCAAACGTTGCAGAATATTTCTGCAATAATTTACGCAACTCTTGTTGTTGAAATGGTTGTAGTTGACTACTTATATTCAAACATTTTCCTAAAGAAATCTCTATGGTTTTGACCTGATGATTAACAAATTCTTCTACAAAATATCCATCTAAATATTAGGGATTAATATCATCAATAGAAATTGAGGATGAAGCATTAAGATTTTTAATTTATGCATTTATATTGGAACTCGTCCCTTCTCCTTCTATTTTTTTATTATATTCTCGAATTTCAATTGTTTCTAGATAAATATTCTACATGAAATTTGATGTCACCCTTTCTTCATATGGTTCCTTTAGCATTAAGTCTTGTTCAATTGAAATAATCTGCTTAATAATCTCAACACAATAATCACTTCCACCATCTGGTGGAATCCACAAAGGTTCTTCAATTTCCAAAATTTATTTTGCTTGGGGATATAGTGTAATATTTTTAATTGATTCCCCTTGAGAGATTGTCATGTTTCCACAGTAACATTCTATATAAGAATCTACAGTTGCTAACCACGGATGCCCCAAGATTAATGGATAGCCCCCCATATTTGTTTTAGGATGCAAGATTATAGAATCTATTAGGTATTCCCAAGAATCTATTGTAACTACAATATCTTCTAGGATCCCTTTAGGCTTGACTGCTAACTTGTTAGCCATTTGCAAAATTGTTGGTGTTTGACGTATCAGATTTTGAATATTCAAAGTCTCCATGAATTCTATGGTCATTACGTTAATGGTTGCACCCAAATCAAATAAAGTATTAAACATGAGTTCAAACAATTGTCCTACTACCTAGATAGTTGAGATCTTGTTTCTTCCTTCCTGGTTTTCTAATGCACAGATCTCTAATGACCTTATTATAAATGGGAACATCTTTGATAGCCTGAATCAAGGGAATTTTGACACATAAAATTTTCAATTCTCCCAAAATGTCAAATGTTGTCTAAGGTTGGGTTTTAGGTTGATTTAGCCTCTCCAAAAAAGGTGGAACACTATCCTTGTTTTCTAAGGAACACTTTATATCGTATTCAACAAAGGTAGATTAAATTAGCTACAATTGTTCCCTTTCCTCTTCAATCACAGGTTGTTCTTCACTAACATCCTCTACGTCTAGGATCTTTTAATACTTTTCCAGACCAGAGTTGAGTGACCTGACAATGAAGTGAAAAAATGAAAAGGATGGAAAATCTCCCACTTTATTGGTATATACTAGTTGATTTGATTGAATTGGTTGACTTGATTTATTTGATTGATTTGATTGTTACTGACTTGTTTGTTGTTGATTTGGATTCCCTGGCCTGTTGTTAGGATTTGGATTTAGTTGGGTAGGAAATTGTAATGGTCTTGCTTATATTGGACTAAGGCCTTGTAATGGAGGCAAAGGAAACATTTGCTATTGTTGTTGTACATGCCAAGTGTGATAAGGTCAGAAATATTGATGTTGGGTTGGCCATTGTTTACCTTGAATTGCATATGGTTGTTTCCCATAATTCATTGGATGAGAGAAAGGTGGCTTCCATGATTATTGATTAGTTTGAAATTGGGGGAAAGATTGTTGATTGTTTTGTGAAGGATGTTGATTAGACCGTGATGGATTAAAGTAGTTTTCTTGAGTTCCCCCTAGAAACTTTGGTCTTGGATGTCCAAACATTCGTTGATTAATAAATTACACTTGTTAAACATTATGTTCAGTGTTTTGGTATATTGCTTTTAAACTAGGAAATTGTGGACAATTACTAGTATCAGGATTTTCTGAACATACAAAGAAAAATTTTACAATAGCAAGTGGAAATTTGTTACAAGGATGTTTCTTAGTGCATCTAGGATAGAAAGTTGCTAAGGCTTTATCATTTTCTTCTTGTTTCTTTTTATACTACAACGCATCCAATTGCATAAACAAGGAATTTAAAATGTATGTTTTCATATCCTCAATTAAATTTCCCATTTCGGCCTTATTAACTCTAGTTGCATTCTTTGATGTTGAAGGTGAAATGATTTTTTGACCCTCTACCTTTCCTCGTGGTTTTTCTTGAGTAATTCTTGAAAATATCTTTTATTTCATGATAAGTGAATTGATAGATATCCCCTGCAACAATTAAGTCTAAGGCTTCCATCAAGGCTTCTCTTACTCCCCTAAGCAACACTAATTTCAGTGATTCATCATCATGTTTGCAATTTGTAGCATGCTTATAATTAAACTAAAATATTTCAGAATAGTCTTTCAAAGTTTCATCGGCCCTTTGTGTCATACGAAAAATTTTGTCTCTTGTTTCTCGTGCTTTACAATAATATTTATATTTGTGTGGAAACAAATTCTTCATTTCTTCCCAAGCACCAATACTTACTCCTTGCAATCCCTTAAACCATCTTAAAGCAGCATCCTTCAAGGTTGAGGGAAACAATCTTAATTTTTTAGCATCAATTTTGTATTCATATGTACAACATAAAACTTCAAATTCAAACAAGAAGGTGCATGGGTCCTATGTAGGTAGCCCATAAATAATGAAAGAATTGAAGGATTTATATTTTTCATTTTAGCTTCTTCATCGGATTCTCTGATAGGAAATGTACACTCCTCTTCTTGATTTTCTTATTCATTTCTTGGTATATGCTTTTCTTCCTCGTGTCTCTCTTCTCTCTCTCCCATGTTGAACAAAGTCTCAAGTCCCCAATCAATGGATTCAAATTTTACTTTGGAGATTGTATGAGATCCCCACAAATCAATATATGGCATATCTAATTCAACTTTAACCTCGTGCTCGTCTTTCATAGTATGAGAAGTGGAATCATAATCCTCTTTCCTACTTGATTCCTAAGAATTAGAATTTGGAGGGTTATTAGGAAGAAACCTTCCAAAATTATCTCTCATCTTCCTCAATCATTCTCATTAAAAGAAGTATACTCCAATGAATAGGTTCCTAAATCCAAATGCAAAGAAAAAAAACTCTAAAGATTGGCGTTTCCTTGACAACTACACCAAAAATGACAGGCTCGGACAATGCTTTGAATTGACACTCCAACCAAGACAAGAACCTACTTAAATTATCAACCTGGGAAAAGTAAAAATTTCAAAACATCATGCACTATATATGCATTTTTTAACTTTTCATTGCTTAGGCTTTTTATTGCTAACTATTGTTTTTGTTTGGTTTTGTTTTGTTTTGTTTTGTTGGGGGGATCACTTTTCTTATTCTTCCTAATTAATCAAAAAAACATAAGAAAATACTAAGCTACACTAATGAAATTTGATACAACAACTTATACTACACTACTTGACAAAAAATTTATATTTAACAATTAAGAAATTTATACTGTAGAGTTTTATATCATAGAAACTTACTACAAGAAAACAAAAATTTATGCTACAAGAAAATATAGCAGTTAATGTTGTTCAAAACTATATGAATTCAATTCAATCTATTGCATTGCTACAAATTTTAGGTACTCATAATGAATTCATAATTTTTAATCCAACCATAATAAGAAAGCTTGAGAAAAATTAAAAATAAATCTTAATCTACCCAATTCATAGAAGTAAATGCCTAAAACAAAAATGGAAATAAATGACTAGAATTAAACTTAGAAATTTAAGATAAATGACAAAAACCTACTTTAGAAATGTAAGTT
Source organism: Picea mariana (assembly GCA_032191745.1). Lineage (NCBI taxonomy): Eukaryota > Viridiplantae > Streptophyta > Pinopsida > Pinales > Pinaceae > Picea > Picea mariana. Next base: position 123,057 of record JASDQU010010516.1, on the reverse strand, counting down.
AAAGGATAGAAGTAAAGTTTTTCAGAATAGGAAATGGAAAAGAATAACACTAAATAAATATTGCAGAAGAAAATAGGATTGCCACGGCTGTAGTGTGGCCCTTGCTCTACAGTCTGTTGAATGATCCATGCACTAACTCAACTAACCACTAGTGAAAACAAGATTCAACAAAGAGATTTTGTATTTCAAAAAGATGCATTCATAGTCCAAAAATAACGAACCCCCTTAGGTTCTTTCTCTTGTTTCGTTATACAAAAACCCCCATGAGTTCTTAATCAGTTGCTCATTTTCAGGAGATCAACCAAAAGCTATTTTTAACTACTTTCTTTAAAAAGAAATGGCTTAACAACTAACTACTTAACTGTTTTTCACAAGTGTTTACACTTAACTAAATGAATCCAAGTGTATGCGTATGGGCACTCTTATAAATAGTGCTCAATAGGTCCTATGCGACATCATGCATAATCATCCAATACTTCATCAACAACTCCGACATATCCTGATAAAAATTGAACAAGTATACTACACCCTTGTGCGAGGCTGGATTTGCTTCATCTTCCAGCGGCATGAAGATTTAATGGAATTTTTTAGTCATGTTTGGGATTGGGGGCCATTCGGTATTGTTCTCAAAGAATGGTCGATTTCCTTTGAACCAATGAGAGACATCATGTCTCCTTCAAAGGTGAGGGCGATTTTGCTGAACCTCTAGCATTCTGGCATGAAGAGGTCCTCAAGGCAATTGGAAACAACACAAGAAAATTTATCATCCTAGATCTGGGATGGGGAACTAACGCAGACCGAAGGTGGGCACGGTTGCAAATTGAGGTTGATTTTAGATATGGTCGGCTTGACGAGATCGAGCTCGTATGGGGAGGTTTTTCATGCCGACAAAAGATAGACTATCGGCGAGTTCCATTTAGGTGCTTCAGCTGCCATGAAGTAGGACACCTACAAGCTCGATGCAGGAAACCACCTTCACGTTTCCCTCCTTGAACCAAAGTTTGGAAAAAAAGCAAGTAGTGGTTGACGTCGAGCCAGAAAAGGTGGCAAAAGCAGAAATCTGGGATAAGAGTGGAAACAATCATGCATGGTTCGACTCTCCAGGTGTCAACTCCCCAAAGGTTCATCAATATGGAATCTCTAGTAAGAATTATCGCCTAGATGGTCTGGTTTTGTCCAATTCTATAGAAGGTTCTTTGAATCTCACAGAGGTTCAAGGTCGTTACCCTCATATTCATGTCACACCGACGTCCCCTCAAAAAATTCCACCGACGACAATGATTGAAGGTCCTTTTTCAAATTTCTAGTTTCTCATGAATGGGTCATTGCCCCATCCAATGTCTTAACAAAGGGAGGCCTCGGCCTTGCTTGGGGATGATTCATGGTCTTTTGCCCAGTCAGTTTCATCCTCCCTTTGTCCTAGTTCAAAACCCTCTATTAAATCTGAATATCTTTTGCGATCCAAGGTAAAGAAGGGGCCAGGGGAGGAGTGTTTTGAGGGTCTTGCCTTGGAAAAAGGTCACAGGGGTCAAGTTGGGAGGAAATAGTTGATATATTTGGTGCAAATTCAAGATGTTAAAGAGATTAGAAGCGAAAAACAAACAACAATAGTCCAGGCCCTTAGAGCGTGGAAATACCGGGAAAGGATTCCCAAATGATTGTGCTCTCCTTCAATGCTAGAGGAGTTGGGGAGCTCCTAAAATCCTTTCCCTCAAACGTCTAGTCCAATCTTACAATCCAAATGTTCTTATGATTCAATAGATGATGTGTAGTGGAGATAATGCAGTGGAGGTTTTTAGTAGTTGGTTAAAGGGATGGTCTTTCTATTCTATCGATGTTGTGGGCCTCTTTGGAGGTTTATTAATGGCCTGGAGCCCTCGCATAAAGGTGAATTCCATGTCAAATTTACCTTCTTGCATAGTTTTATGGGTAATGGACAGATTGTTTAACTGCTCTTTAAATCTATTAAATGTGTATGGTTTGTATTCTAATCATTTCCCTTTCTGGAAAGGTCTAAGTGGGTCAGGCATTATGAACTCTGAAGACATTATTCTAGGAGGGGACCTAAATTTCACCCTTTCCTTAAAAGAAGTATGGGGGCTAAGCCCATGTCAATATCATCAAGAAATTATTTTCTCGCATTGGATGGAAAAACACTAGTTGTTTGATATAGCTCCCAAAACGTTGTCCCAAACTTGGTGTAATGGAAGAAAAGGAAGGGACCTAGTTTCCAAAAGACTTGATTGATTCCTAATCTCTAAGGGACTGATCGATAATCCCTAGTCCTTCAAATCTCAAGTGGAGATAGGTGTAATTTCCAATCATTTTTCCATTGTCTTGGAAGTGTCCAAAACTGGTCCTCGGTTGCCTTCCCCGTTGAAGTTTAACCAAGAATGGATTAAGGAAGAGGACTATAAGAAGTTAGTATCATATTCCTAGATTCCGTTGGAAGATGAATTGGGTCTTTCTTTCATGCAACAATTTGCAGAAAACTTTAGCAAAATAAAAATAAAAAAAGTCACTTCTTCTTGAACCAAAGGTTATAGGTTGAAATATTCAGCATTTTTCCGGGAGGTGGAATCAAAATTGGGTGCACTTCTTATTGATCGAGAAGTTGTCTCATTAATAGAGGAAGAAGAAAGTGAGTTAAGGTGCTCGTATGAGGAAAAAACAAGACTTGATAGTGGTGGAAGAATCAAAATGGTACCACAAAAACAAGGTGGTACAAATTCGTGAAGGGGATAATAATATGAATTTTTTTCATAAATTTGCTAGCTTTCGGAGGATAATAAACTCCATCTGGGAAATTAAGGACCATGAAGGGCATCTGGTGACTTCAGTTAGTGATATAGTTGAATTTGGTAAAGGTTTATTCTCTAGTTTATTTAAGGATCAAGCAGAGTTCCCCATCTCATAAATCATTAATATTATCAATATCTTTCCTAAATCCATCACGGAAGATATGAACGAGTCTTTACAAGCATAGATGACAAAAAAGGAAATCCATTCCACCTTATCTTCTTTCCAAAAATGTAAAATTCTCGGTCCTAATAGCCTCATCTATTTAGTGTTAGTTTTTTGTAACTCGAAGGTACTTCTGCATNTGACTTTATAAAGTGAGTTTATAAAGTGGGTTTATAAAGTGATTTTATAAAGTGAAGTTAGGGTCTTTTTAATGGGTAAAAGTGACTTTATGAAGTTTGGGTCACTTAAGTGATTTAAGTGAACTCAACAAAAGATTAAGTCACGGTCGTTCATCTCAAGAGGGAAAGATCTAATCTTGACCGTCTATCTCTTTGGAGATCTAGGGTTAGGGAAATTACTTATTAATGAGTGAATAAAGGAAAGATTTGAGGGAGATGGGGGCACACTTTTCAAGGAGAACTTGAGTGGGAATGTGAAGAGACACATTCTAAGAGAGACCAGAGAGATTAAGCTAAAGGAGAAAGGAGAAGACAACAAGAGAAGGGGTGCAAATCTCAAGGAAGAGAGGGCACACATCCCAAGGAGTATTCTCATCATTGAATTAGTATGTACAACAAAACCTTCATGCAAACTGTATAACTTACTTTGCCACTAAAATTGAGGCACTTTGGGTGCATATTTTGAGACAGAATTGCATGAATTTCAAGGCACCTTGCTATTGTAAATATGTATTGTCCGTACTTGAAAGTACAAATTTGGGCGTTGTTTTCGAGAGTGTTGTTACAACAGCTAAAGGGTGACAAGCCATATAATAGGGGTCGTGCAACTTGATTGTTCTTGCTGCACAGAGATCAAGGTGTTAGTTTGCAACAAATTTCTAAGTGGTTAGACTATGTATTTGAGATAAGTACGGTGATTTAATAGGCTGAAAAGTATTGTTGTAATTTATGAGTATTTTCCTTCATGAGATCAATACAAAAGATCTCTCCTTGGTTGGTTTTCCCTTTGGGGGTTTTCCAGGGGTATTGCCTAGACATCTAGCGTCAAATGTGGTGATAGTTTTTCTGTTGTTCATTGTTATTTCCGTTGCTATATTTTTCAAATCTTAGTCATTTTGTATTTCTTCTCATAGTTACAGTTGAATGCTTGTGTTAACGTGCATTATTGGTGAATGATTATTGGAGGTTGAAATCTTGTTATTGACTAAGTGTTTGTCTAGTAATTTTTCAACTTTTAGGTTTTTATGATTTGCTCAAATCATATTTGCTAAAAGTTGTATGTGAGTCTCAGAGATCTGAAAAAATATGGGAATCTTTTAATACAACTTTCTTGTCCCTTATCCCGAAGAAACAAGCCCCTTCCTCCTTTGAAGAATTTAGACCCATCACCTATTGTAATTTGATCTACAAACTCATTGAAAAAATCATAGCAAATCATATCAAACCCATTTTCAGTGAAATCATTTCACATGAGCAGTATGGTTTTTTATTTAAGAGACAAATTCATGATGTCATTTCCATTACCTAAGAAGCCCAACATTCCATGAAGTTAAAAAGATCTCATCAATTTTAGTGAAGCTTGACCTTTCTAAATCCTATGATAAGGTGAATTGGACCTTCTTCAGGCTTTCCCTAATACAGATGGGAATGAATCTGAAGTCGGTCAACTGGATTATGGGATGCATTGAATCCTCCTCTTTTGTAATCCTCGTAAATAGGCTCCTTCCCACTTCTTTAGTTCATCCTAAGGGATTAGAAAAGGGTGTACTGTGTCCCCCTTCTTCTTCTTAATCATTTTTGAGAGGCTCGGTTTTCTTCTAAAGAATTCCCGAAGGGATGGTCACTTGAAATGGATGAAAATCACTTCTTCAGAGATATCAACACATTTACTTTTCATTGACAATGTGATTCTTTTTGGTGCAGGGTCACTATTGGAATTTCAATCTTTGAAGAATATTATGGATATTTTATATTTATCAATAGGGATGCAAGTCAACTAGAAAAGTCAATCTTTCTAGACTATGGATTACAGGAGGAAGTATCAGCTTAGCTGGAGGTGCTCTTGCCATTTTCAAGGAAAATTGTAGATGAAGGATTGAAATATTCGGGCTTTGTGCTCAAGCCCAATTATTACCATTTCATAGACTAGATTTGGTTGTACAAAAAGATTCAAACGAGGATATCTTTTTGGGTGCATCGATGGTTATCAAGGGAAGGGAGATTAATCCTTCTGAGCTCAGTATTGAGAAGCATACCAGTGTATTGGGATTCAATTGCTAAAATACCTAAAGGCATTTTATCCAAAATAAGAAAACTATGTTTCCATCTCTTGTGGGATGAGAATAAAGAAAAAGGAGAAATCACTATGGCTAAATGGTCAAAGTTAGTCATGCCCAAGAAACTAGGGGGATGGGGCATCGAAAACCTTTATTGGTTCATCAAATCCCTTGCAGCTAAAATTTTATGGAGAC
>JASDQU010010516.1:0-14527 GCA_032191745.1 Picea mariana | reverse complement strand
ATCTCGAAGATCCTATCCTCTCCAAATTCATCAAAGTATCACTAGATAATAAACAATCAACTTCAGTATTATCTGCTTGAGATGACTATGCATTATGTAAAATTACCTCTATGATTTGTGCTCCCTTAAAATATGTTTCTAGAGTCTTCAAAAATTAATAGTGTTCCAAGTCTCTAGACATAGTAAAGTTTACATCAGTTGGAATCCAATCCAACTCTTGTACCCTATTGAGTGGACATGAAATTAATTTTTTCTAAATCATAGGAATTCTAGGCATTCTAGGCATCCCTTAAGTGTGGTGAAAGACCCATATTATGGAATCCATGACAAAATTTAGTTGTTGACTAGATAGTGAATGCACAACATGGAAACAATAGATGGAAGTCGGATGGAATAATGAAAAGAATTTCAATCAGTGCTCCAAATAATCCTCAAAATGTTTAGTAATAATTTATAATGTGCAAGCAAAAACAACTTCAAAAATACATGGTACATCCTCCATCATAAAACCTATATACTTGTTTACTACATTTGCAATAGAACTTTAGACTCTCCAACATCAGACACTTTCCATGCACAGTTACCCAGTATAAGATCCATCATGGGTTATACAAATTGCTTCTCGATGTGGTTGATATTTAGCTTTATCCACAAATGTTTCAATCAATTTGAGGGTATCCCTCTTGAAAAATAGTAGTAGCCTCACATATGATGTCTTAGAAGCAAATGGGCCACCTTTAGCCATGTTGTTAGGTATGAGTTCACTATAAATTTTGTAAACATTTAACATGTCGAGGAAAATTAGCGATATTCGAGGTAGAAAGGATGTCCCAAGAGAAATTGCCACACCTATATTTGTTTGCATAATGTTGAGCACTTGTCCTAATAACACCTTCACTTATTTACTAGCTCCTTAGCCATTTTGTTTGACACAAATTGTTTCCACAGTAGTGATGATTTAGCCTTGATCCAATTAAAATAATACGCCCTCATCTGGAGACAAAAGTTGTCCAACTCAATGGATTATATGCTCTGAACCTCCTTTATTTTGTATTTAAAAAAAATACCCAACCAATTGTTGGGTAACAATACTCATTACACTTTATTTCTATGTTTGTATATGGAACATAAAGAGTGAAACAAAATCAAGCTAATTCACAAAACATTGTAGATAACCCTAATACAATTCCTCTTGCAAGTGATAACTTGAAATGACACATGCAAGTAGTTTGAATAATGGCAACAATTTGAGGGATAAATGATGGTCAATATAATTGAATGTTTCAAGTTTTATATTTTGGAATGATTTTTGGTAAAAATTAACATTTTGTTTAATATTGACATATTGTCTGAATTGGTATGACGATGTATTACTAATCACGGTAACAATTATTTATTGACATTTTGATTATGGTGGACCTTTATGCTGGCCCATTTCATTAAACAAAGGGTCTCTTATTTGTATATAATGAAATGACTTTCTTTTTTATTGTACTATCCAGTGTTGTAAAATATTATGTTGTTGATTAAATATATGGATGATTTACATTTTACAATGCATAGAGGTGTAATTTGTTGGTATATTTGTTTAAATGATATAACACATTAATGCAATGATTATATTCAAATACATTAATTACAATATAAAAACAACAATATTATCAAAAATGTTTAATTTATGGTGATTAATAAAAAAATTATTAAAAAAACAAGAAGTTGCATTTGCATACATGTAAGTCAAAACAATTCAACACTAAAACATATTGATGCATTGTATTCATTTGAAATCAATGATGAATTTCATAATGATGCAGTTAAATTGTCCTTTTTCCTCTAGTGCATAATAGTAGATAATTTGCACCAATGTGCAATAGTAGATAAGTTACACCGATGCTTTTAAAATCTCTTATAAACACTAGTGCTTTTATAATGGATTAAAAACATCGGTGCATTCTATGTATAAAAATTGCACACGGGCTTTCAATGTATATAAAAGGCACTAGTGCACAATAAAATATGTGAGAACCAGTGTGACTTATTGTTTTAAATGCACCAGGGAAGAAAAACCTTTGTTATGGCCTCCAACCGCCTAGAATTTTTAGTTATATTGAACATCTGCTAAATCTTTCGTAAAAACCTCTTCTATAAAAATAGAGGTTTTAGCAGACGTTTTTTTGAAGAAAATAAATACCAATCTTGTAACACTAAAAACCTCTGTTAAAACATCTACTACTTGTTGTTTTCTTTGTAGTGATGCAAGTGTAGATATGTTTATGCAGACAAATGTCTATTATCAAACTAAAGGAGTTTACCGAAATCTAAGACCCAACTAGTATTATATTCGTTTGAGATAGGAAACTCCTTCAATTTAATGGTATGGCTTCCAATAAATGGATTTTACTTTAAGTTATTAAAATCCAAGTCCTAGATTCAATTTTAAATCTAAAACAAATGCAATCCTAAAGCTAAACACCTAGGAAGGATTTTAAGAACAAAGAATGAATATGAATTTAACATTTATTTCAACCATTAAAACATTAAACAAATTACTCTATGTTAATGATAGAAATATCTAAAAATATCTAAATAATCAACAATAAAATAATATTAACATGTATTAGAATCGCTCAATATAACTTCACATGCACATTTTAGCAACCATCAAAAAACAATAGTAGGAATAAATGATAGTTGCATGAGAGCAGTCTGCAACAAATGCAAACATTGTTACATCCATTCCAACAACAAAAAAATTGTAAGTGAACCTTCATCTTTATATTGCCATTAAAGTAGTATACAAAAACTTTGTTGTTAGTCCCCCACTTGGAAAACCAGACCAACAACAATGCATCATTTTTTCTATCGATTTATGAAAATTTTATCTTTTAAATCTATAAAACTGAAAAAATAGAGTCCGTGATTGACATTGTAACAAAAAACTAGTTGTTTTCTATCGTCTACATAACTGCAGTGAGGTGGGGATTGGACACCCAAGCCTCCTGTATTGAACAAGAACCTAAGTAGTCTATGAACTATGAAAATTAAACAACAAAACAATTATCATCAACTGATACCTGAGGCTAGGGAAGGTCCAAGTTGGTTAGGTCTAGGCCAACCAGCTTGTCTACTATTAGGTTCAAATTATAATCTACCAGCTTGACTTGCTTCTAGACATCATCAATCTACAACAAGATTTCTTGGTGTGATTCATATCACTCAACCAAGGCGCGTCCCATCAACATCTTTATATGCTACTAAATATCAATTGTCTTTGGATACTATGAAGTTCAAGCTCAGACAATCCCTGAATCCTGAATCCATGAACTCGTTGCTTACAACACACATCCATTCCAACAATTGAAAGTAAAGGAATGGTCTCTTTCAATGACAAACACCAAGACAAGTCTCCAAAAGTTGACATCTTTGGCTTCTCAATTAACTTAAAAATATTTTACAATCTCAAGCAAAATTCCCTTCCTTTCTATCATTCACCCTATTTATTAAAAAAATGAAAGGGGAGATAAACACTTCAACTCCCTTTACCATTGGTATTCTCCACTTAGCTCATAGGTGCTTGTTCTTTGTCATTTTTACATTTTTCAATATGCATAATCCAAGCTTCAATTGTTTTATCGGGAATATCATTTTGAGGGAAGAGGTGTTGTTGGCCTAGGGGCTTTATAAGAAGCAATATTTTGATTCATCATTTTCTCAAATTTGCCTAGCTTGGGAAATACATTATTAATTAATGCAATCTCCCTAGGGTATTCAACATAGCTCTTTATAGATTCCTTGTTAATGCTTAATATATAACGAATGCTTTGTCTCTTTTTTTAATGTCATATTTAAGAGCCTTGGATACATCATTATGAGGGAATGCATTGTATTTTGATAAAAAGAATGGGATATGATAATTATCTACCATATTCTCTATTACTTGACACATTGTGGAACATTTGTTGTCTCATGTTTGTAACACACTTCTTTCTCCCAAGACTGTAATTATGCACAAACTTCATATGTTAACATTATGAGGCATGTAATTGTGTTTTGATTTAATATAAACACCAAACTGATGACTGAGAGGGAACAACCTTGATAAGTATTATCCAAGATACACCAAAGGAAATTGATGAGGCAGAGGGGCTGATGGAATGGTTGAGTGAGGTGGAGTTGAGATGCATCAATGAAGAAAATAGGAAGCTTGCACACCAAGATAATATATGCTTGCAAACATAATAAATTTACCTACCAGCATACCAGAATAATGAGGAGACCATGTGACCATTAAGAGAAGGTCACAGAAGAGGTTGAGTAGTTAATGACTATGACAATTCGTCCATACATATAGAGAATGGTCAATTGAACAACTGATGGGGCAATGTACCATGTAACCTCCCCTTCGGATTGTGAATGGAAGACTACATGTTATGTCTACAGAAAGATGCAAATATCCCTAGGGGATGGAGAAGAAGGTCGGAGGAGGAAATGAGAGGGAGAGAAATTAGAGAATAACAAAGAAGGAACAAACAAAAAGGGGGTATTCAGATAGAGGAGAGGCCTCGCAACAGAAGACAGAGCAGGAAAAAGGCTCAGGGACGAGAGAGAGAGCGTAGATGCATGGATGTGCTGACTAAGAATGAAAATAATAGCTTTCTGGAATAAAATGGGAAGCTTGTGTAAGTTGTTGATGATCACCCTGAACAAAGAAGACCTAGATTCCTAGACTGGAGCAATAGTGGGTTGCAGCTTAGTGCTTACTCGAAAGAAACCAACACTGGTAAGGGGGGGTCGTCGAGGGATTGTTCAGCAGAGAAGGGAATCCCTTGTGCAAAGGAAATCCAGTTGAGAAACCACCTAATAAACCTCTAGATACACAAATCTTAGTGGGAGGTGGTAACTTTTGTTGTGTCAAGGGGGGAAGGAGAGTAACCTTCCTAGATCATCGAAAAATCATAACCTTGTTGAGTCAATTTCTTTGGTGGTATCATGACTTGGCACGAGGGTGGCGTGTTGTAGGAAGTGACTCTATAATAAGGCCTAAGGTTGGGAGGAAAAGAGTCCTCTCTCAGTCAAATGGATTGGATTATTTCCTTACCAGATAAGTGTCTTCCTATACTAAAATTGACCATGAATGAAATAATTGTGTGCATGTGTAAATTCCTGAATCTAAGAAGAAGAAAAACTCAGTGTTAATGATCTATGATTTTTAATGCATGCGAAATGAGCTACATTGTGATGTTCATTATTTCTCTATTAATTCATGAAAACAACCAAGTGTGGACTATTGCTTACTTGAGAATTATATATTTATGTGTGGAGAACCTATAAAACCACGCACAGTCTTTGTCCTTAAGTTGTAGTAATGTGTAATGGCCATGGATTTGTTTTGAACCCTTGAAAGTTAATGTCGAATTTCTCCGAAACTCGAAAAATGGATAATTCCTTTAAACAGACAGTTATAACTCCTTAAAACCCTGTGTTAGTCAACAAAGAACGACAGCCGTCAATCTGAAGAGATCGGTGGGTTGTTCGAATTGAAAGTCTCGTAGAGAACCCTCGGGTGTTGGGAAAAAGGTTATGAACGAGAGACTTTGAAACAAATCGTTCGGAGTGGAGCTTTCAGGAGGAAATCTCAAGTGTTGTGAGAATAATCCCAAATGAGAGGCTTTGAGGTTGATCATGTGTGGGTCATAGATATAGAAGCGAATGAGTTTAATCCTCAGTCGTTGATCAGTGCAGGTCCTAATTAGTAGACCAAGAGGGAAGAGTGATATGGTGTTGACTAGGAGAGTCAGTACAAAGACACATATTAGTGTTCCATTGGTCAGATGGATTGAGTGTGGGTCTAGTTGGTTTAGAGTTGATTGTTTCAAATGACTCCTCCAAAGTGTTGAAGTGTGACTTTGATGGAGGGCAGATCTCGACCGAAGTTATGTGAGTAGGTAAATTTCATAATAGTCATCGATCCGCCATGAGTCCCACCTAATGTCATGGATGACGTGGATTTCTAGCAAGGTAGCCAGGGTGCCCTTAGGACGAAAAAAATTGATCATTAACTAGTTGACGAGTTGAGTGTGGTCCAGTCGGATAGGTGAACCATAAGCCTCGAAAAAATCCCAACCGTTGATCGAGAAAAAGTGAGTGCATCTACCCCATCCATTGAGGAAATGGAATATTCCTCGAGACCATGCATTCAAAGCAATGAAACTACCTAAACCTTTCGAAGACCTAATGGATGGTATCGAAAAGGAATATTCTTCGATACCATATCCGTCAGAGGCAAGTAATGAGTGTGTCGGGAGAAGGTTTGAACGATGATGATGACATGCCTGCATGGATTGAGGTTCCACCATGGCAAGATAGGTTAGTGCCACGTCGAGCTAGGTTGTCGCCATGTCAAATGCCATGGTGGAGGAGGTGTCACGTGGATGCCATATGGAAGTGAGAGAGTTGCTTTCTATGTAAACTTGATAACTTTGGAGGGTCACAACCTTCGTTCTAGAACTCCATTTGGAGAAAAATCACAGTCGTTGGAAAGGTCCTGATGAGCAGAAGATGATAGAGTTGTTAAAGAGAAGAATTGACAGAGTCTAGAAAAACCAAAATTTTAATGCCCCATCTCTTAAAAGGATACTTAGGGGTTGGGTGTGCTACAGATTTGTATTAGACCAGAGTTCAAAATCTAGGCTTGAATGGGTCACCAAGACCGCTTAAGACTATCCAAGAAGGCTTTTTTGTTGTCTAGAATGTATAGTCCAAAATACTAACACGAAATGTTAATGGTCATTGTTGTTTCAACATGTAGGACGAATTGAAAAGTTCAGAGAAGTGAATCATGCAACGCAACATGGATGACATCTCACACCTCATAGATGAAGAGTTTGATGTTCAGAGGGATAGGGAAACCTCTCCAGATTTGATGGCCATTGTGAGAAGTCTGAAGATAAATAATGAGAGGCTTATGGGAGCCCATGCTGAACAAGCAGAGTTGAATGTAGTTCTACTGCAGATTCTGTCCAAAATTCAAAAACATTTGCATCAAGGCCCTAGCAATGCATAATTACAGCAACCAGAGAGGTTGAAAACTCCTTCGGATACCTAACAACATGGTCTAGCTCACAACGATGTGGGGAAGAGTTCTTCCAAAAGAAAGCATCAGGGTACTAAGAGAGGCGAATCGAGTGGAGACATTTCCATGAAGTCCTCTAGTCGAAAGACTATTTCAATAGAACAATCCAGTAGTGTCACAAAATCCAACATTTCTAAGAAGAGAAAGAGAAGGAAATCTCAGAGTTTTTTTACTAAAGAATTCAAGAAAGCTAAGCCGCCTACCTTTGATGGAGAAATAAAGAAAGGAGAGGAAGCCTAAGCATGGTTATTTAGCTTGAAAAAGTACTTTTGAGTACATAATTATTCAAACAATACCAAGGAAAGGATTGCAGTGTTTAACCTGAATGGAGGGGCTTTCGTTTGGTGGGAAGACCTCAAGGAAATCAAAAGGATAAAGGATAGAAAATTAACCTGGAAACAATTCAAGAGATACTTTTGCAAAGATTACATGTTTGAAAAATATTATGATGACAAAATAAAGGAATTCTATGACCTTAATATGGGCTAACTTACCTTGGATGCATATGCAAAAAGATTTATGGAGTTGTTGAGATATTTTCCCTACCTTAAGGACGAGAAGGCGAGAATCCAACATTTTCTCAATGGGTTACCACCATCCTACCAATATCGAATTGAGTTTGACAAATCCAAGACGTTGGAAGACACCATTCAGAAGGCCAAATGATGTTACAATAAGTCTAAGCACAAGCATGAGTCTTCCAAAGATTGGTAAAGGAAGGAAAATAGTGGATTCCAAAAGAATGGATTCAAGTCATTTCCCTACAATAATTCAGGGAAAGATGCATAGTCAGGTCAGCCAAGAAGGAGTGTGCATCAACAAAAATTTTCGTCTCAAAGAAGGAATAAACCAACAGACCAGGCAAGGGAAAGAACAGAGGATCCCAAGGAAGGACCTTTGCAATGTTGGGGATGTGGAGAGCCACATCTATTAAGGGATTGTCCCCACATGCAACATGACAATAGAAGAGTGTATAACATGCAGGAGGCAGCTATAGTTAATGTGTTAGCTAGGAGTGTGCCGAGAATCTATGCAGTGATAGAAAATAGAAAAGTGGACCACCAAGCCTCTATGGAGGAATTGGAAGGTATTATTACTGAACAAACGATTTCTATTTTAATTGACCCATGATCTACTCTTAGATATGTTTCACCTTGAGTGGTTGAGGCATGTTCATTATAGAGAAAGAAGCACACCAAGGCGTGGTTAGTTTAGTTAGCCACTAGAATAAAGAGGAAAGTTGTGAAGGTAGTTGAAGCATATCCAAATAGGATGGAGGGATTTCAGACCTAAGGTGGTTCTGAATATACTACCCCTTGGTTCATATGATGTGTTCTTGGGAATGGATTGGTTAGCCGCCCATAAGGAAAAATTAAGCTATTATGAGAAAATTATAAAATGTGAAGACAAAAAAGGCAATACCCAAATTTTGCAAGGCATTTGAAAGCTAGTCTCCGTGAGACAAATATTCGGGTTACAACTCAAGAAGTTTCACAGAAAAGGGTGTCCCTTGTATGCTATACAAGTACTAAACTTGATAGAATGTAGAGAGCTGGAGGTTAAAGATCACCTAGTGCTATGGGAATTTAAAGATGTGTTTCCTGAGGAAGTGCTTGGATTACCTCCGAAAAGAGACCTTGACTTCTCAATCGATCTGGTGACTGGAGCAATACCAACATCGAGAATGCCTTACAGGATGAGTATGCACGAGTTGGTGGAACTGGAGATGTAGTTGAAAGAAATGATGGAAAAGGGTTAAATCAAGCCGAGTGTGTCCCCATGGGGAGCACCATCCCTGTTTGTAAAGGAGAAAGATGGTACCTTAAGACTATGCATAGACTATAAGCGCTGAATAAGATGACCATTAAGAACAAATACCCTTTGCCTATAATAGACGATCTCTTTGATCATCTTAGAGGGGCTACAGTTTTCTCAAAAATAGATATGAGGTCTGGATATCATCAAGTCAAGATTAAAGATGAGGACATCCACAAGACAATCTTTAGGACAAGGTATGCACACTATGAGTTTGTCGTGGTGCCATTTGGACTTACAAATGCACCAACTACATTCATGTGTTTCATGAATAGTTTTCTCAACAAGTATTTAGACAAGTTTGCCTTAGTGTTTGTGGATGAAATTTTTGTGTATTCCAAGAACTGAGAGGAGCATGAAGAACATCTCAAAATGGTGTTGCAAGTGTTTAGAGAAAATCAGTTGTATGCCAAATTCAACAAGTGCAATTTCTTTAAAAAGGAAATCTAGTATCTAGGCCATGTAATCTCAGCTGAAGGAGTCGCAGTAGACCCTGCAAAGATAAAGGAAATCACAGATTGGCTTTCCCCTAGAAACAAGACAGAAGTGAGACCCTTCATGGGATTGAATGGATTTTACCAGAGGTTCATCAAGGGATTCTCCAAGATAAAAAAAAATCCTATTACTTAATTACAAAGGAAGGGAAAGAGGTTTGTGTGGTCACTAGAGTGTGAATATAACTTCCAACAACTGAAGTAGTTGTTGACCAACACCCCTATTTGAAGGATCACAGACCCAGAAAAGGACTTCCTAGTTTGCACGTATGCTTGCAAATAGGGACTTGATGGAGTTCTCATGCAAGAAGGACAAGTGGTTTGTTATGAATCACGGAAGCTAAATGAACATGAGCAGAAGTATGCTACCCATGACCTAGAACTTGCAACAATTGTACATAAGTTCAAAAAGTGGAGACATTACCTGCTTGGGATGAGATTGATCCTCATGATTGACCATTGTGGTCTGAAGTATTTATTCGACCAACAAAGGTTGAATGTTAGACATGCCAGGTGGATGGCACTAATCAACGAGTTTGACTTCAAAATCAAACATATAAAAGGAAAATAGAACAAAGTAGTTGACGCACTCAGTAGAAGAGTTCAGAGAATACACTTAGCAACAACAAGTGTAGTAGAGTCTGACATCCAACAGAGGATTACGACCCTCTTGCCGGAAGACGAGCTCTTCAAACAAGTGAAGGAAAAGATGCAGCAAGAACCTAAGGAAAAGAGGTACAAAGGATATCGGTTAAGGGATGATAATCTATTGTTGTACAATAACAGGTTGTGCATTCCTAATTCAACATATTTGAGGTGCTTGATTATAGATGAGTTCCATAGGAGGCCATATGTAGGTCACCCTGGTTACCAGAAAATGGTGACAACAGTTAGGCAATTGTATTATTGGCCTGGGATGAAGTAAGACATTGGTCATTATATTGTGAAATGTTTGGAGTGCCAACAGGTGAAAGTTGAGCATCGACACCCTGATGGACTATTGCAGACTATGCATATATACCGTAATGGAAATGGGAAGTAATTTCTATGGATTTTATCGCATGTTTACCAAAAAAATTAAACAACATGATGCAATCATGGTTGTAGTGGATACGTTGAGCAAGGAAGCTCATTTTATTCCCAGAAAGTCTACTTTTAAAGCCATAGACGTTGCAAATGTTTTTATGAAAGAGATATTCAGGTTGCATGGATTGCCTAAAACCATAATTTCAGACATAGATGCTAAGTTCACCTCAAATTTGTGGAGAAGCTTATTTGCAAGTTTAGAAACATAGTTGGCATTTAGCACGACCTACCATCCTCAAACCGAAAGGGTGAACATAGTGTTAGAAGATACATTATGAATGCATGTGATGCATCAACCCAAGAAGTGGGAAGAATATCTACCTTTGGTAGAATTCACATACAACAATGGTTATCAAGAATCATTGAGGATGAGCCCGTTCGAGGCTCTGTATGGCAGGAAGTGCATAGTTCTGACTAATTGGGACAGTCCAGTGGAAAAAATTACACTTGGACTTGAATTGTTGAAGGATATGGAACAAGCTATAATAAAGAGAAGGCAAAACCTGAAAATTGCCTGAGATAGATAGAAAAGCTATGTTGATACTAAGAGAACCCCTAGAGAGTTCAAAGTCGGAGACCGCATGTATCTTCGGGTGAAACCCAAAAGAAACTCCTTGAAAATGGGGATGAGTGCTAAGTTGGCTCCTCGATATTTTGGACCATTTGAAATCCTAGAGAGAATAGGACCAATAGCATACAAACTTGCTTTACCACCTACTATTATAGCACATAATGTATTCCATATGTCTTTGTTAAAGAAATATGTGCATGACTATAATCGTGTTATTGATTAGACTATAATATAATTGGAACAATAGGGAGAATTACAGCCAAAACCTCAGTGCATACTGGACGAAAAAGAAACAATGCTCTGGAACCGAGCTATCGTGCAGGTCAAAGTGTAAAGGAAGAAGTTTGGAGCAGATGAACCTACATGGGAGTTGGAAGATGCCATGAGACTGGCATACCCATTTTTGTTTAATGTATAATTGTATGTACATGGTGTTTTAAACACCGAGAACATTTTTTATTTAAGGGGAAAGGGAATGTAACACCCTATTTTCTCCCAAGACTGTAATTATGCACAAACTTCATATGTTAACATTATGAGGCATGTAATTGTGTTTTGATTTAATATGAACACCAAACTATTGACCAAGAGGGAACAACCTTGATAAGTACTAGCCATGATACACTAGATGAAATTGATGAGGAAGAGGGACTGATGGAATGGTTGAGTGAAGTGGAGCTGAGATGCATCAATAAAGAAATTAAAAAGCTTGCACAATAAGATAATCTATGCTTGCAAACATAATAACATCATCTACCATCATACCATACTAATGAGGAGATCACATGACAATTAAGAGAAGGTTGCAGAGGTGGTTGAGAAGTTAATGACTGTGACAGTTGGTCCATACTGAGAGAGAATGGTCGATTGAACAACCGATGGGGAATGTACCACAGAACCTCCCCTTCATATTGTGAATGGAAGACTATAGGTTACGTTTGCAGGAAGCTACAAATATTCCTAGGGGATGGATAAGAAGACCAGAGGAGGAAACGAGAGGGAGAGCGATTAGAGAATAACAAGGAGGGAACACACACAGGGGGGTGTTCAGACAAAGTAGAGGCCTCACAACATAAGACAGATCATGAAAAAGGCTCAGGGACGATCCATAGAGCATATAAGCATGGATGTGTTGAATAAGAAAGAAAAGAATATCTTTCTGGAAAAAATAGGAAGCTTGTCGGAGTTGTTGATGATCACCCTGAACAGAGAAGACCCAAATTCCTAGACTGGAGAAATAGTGGGTTGCAGCTTGGTGCTTACTAGATAGAAAATGACACTGGTAAGGGGAGGTCGCTGAGTGATTGTTTAGCAGAGAAGGGACTCCCCTATGCAGATGAAATCCAATTGAGAAACCACCTGATAAACCTGCAGATATCCGAAGCTTAGTGGGAGGTGGCAACTTCTGCTGTGTTAGGGGAGGAAGGAGAGTAACCTTCCTGGATCATTGTAGACTCAAAGCCCTACTGAGTGAATTTTCTTGGTGGCATCATGGCTTGGCACAGGGGTGGCATGTTGTAGGAAGTGACTCTACAACAAGGCCAAAGGTTGGGAGGAAAGGCGCCCTCCCTTAGTCATTTGGATTGGATTATCTCCTTACGAGATAAGTGTTTTTCTGTACTAAAACTGACCATGAATGAAATAATTGTGTGCATATGTAAATGCATGAATCTAATAAAAAAAACTCAGTGTTTATGATCTATGATTTTGAATGCATGCGAGATGAGTTACGTTTTGATGTTCATTATTACTTTGTTAATTCGTGAAAATGACCAAGTGTGAACTACTTCTTACTTGAGCATTTTATATTTCTGTGTGGAGAAGCTATAAAACCATGCATGGTCTTTCTCCTTAAGTTTTAGTAATTTGTTATGGCTATGGAGTGGTTTTGAACCCTTGAAAGTCAATGTTGAAGTTCCACGTAACTCAAAAAATGGCTAAGTCCTTTAAACAGATCGATATAACTCCTTAAAACCATGTGTTAGTCAGTAGAGAATGATATATGTCGATCTGAAGAGAACGGGACCATTGATTGGTGGGTTGTTTAGAGTGAAAGCATAGGAGAGAACCCTAGGGTGTTGGGAAAAAGGTTCTGAATGAGACTTTTAAACAAACCGTTCAGAGTGGAGCTTTTGGGAGGAAATCCTAGGTTTCGTGAGAATAACCCCGAACGAGTGGCCTCGAGGTTGAGCATGTGTGGGCCATAGATATGGAAGTGGGTGAGTTTATGTTAAGCCCTAATATTGGCTCATTACCCCTTAATTGGGGCATATTAGATTAGTAACGTTATTTTATTTATGTCGGCTTTAGGCCATTAGTTGTAATTTAGATTAGTAATTTTATTTTATTTATGTCGGCTTTAGGCCATTAGTTGTAATTATACCTCCTAGTCTCCTATATATACCAAGGAGACATTTTCATTTTGAATCATCTTGTACTTGAACATTCAAGTGGGGTAGAAGGAGCTTGCCCCCTCGAAGAGGCTTATTATCTGAAATTATCTCTTTTTCAAGGCGTTGAGTACTTTTTATGAGGTTTTTCTATGCTATATTGATATTTGGTTCCTAACATATGGTATCAGAGCTCAAGGTCTTGGGGTTTCGCTGCAACATCTGAGACACCGTAGAATTTTCACTATAACTTTTTTTCTACAATGTTTCAGAAGGAAGGGCTTGGAGGATATTTAGAAGATGGATCAAGGTATGTTGGGTTCAAAATTAAACTCCTGAGGCCTTATAATTTCGGAGATACAGCCTGTACAAGATAGGGTTCTTGAATCATCCTGAAATGAGTCACTGCGGAATTTTCGCTGTAAATTTTTTTACGTAACATCTCAGACCCTGAAATCCAAAGGCCATTTACAGAAATTAGTAATATATCTGTGGTAAAAATTTCAACTTTTGGGTCATCTTAAATTTGTAGATACACCCTGTGCAAGATAGGGTATCTGACTAGTCCTATTGACTAGTCTCAAGAAGGTGTTCTAGGTAAAACAATCATAACTTATTCCTAGAGTATCCAAATTGAGTGGGACTGGTTGCATTGGATCGTGGACAGTTTGTAGTATTTTGGCTGTGAGTTTTAGAATTTTATATCAATTATTTTGTGCGGATCATGCTATACAAGTGAGACCTCCTGGAAAGGCCAAAAATCGACAAGTTGTGGGGAAGTTACC
Source organism: Picea mariana (assembly GCA_032191745.1). Classification (NCBI taxonomy): domain Eukaryota; kingdom Viridiplantae; phylum Streptophyta; class Pinopsida; order Pinales; family Pinaceae; genus Picea; species Picea mariana. The sequence continues at coordinate 254 of JASDQU010010516.1, read as the reverse complement.
ATAAATTCCACTTGGCACATCCAATTTTGATCAGACCTGTGGCATTTCAGAGAAGAAATATCAGAGAACTACATAAAAGAAAGTTTCATACCCAGAAGGGCCGAAACTTGGGAGATACTACAGAAGAAATATTGTCTAGCATAACCACCTCAAAATCAAGGTTCAAAAGTGACACTTGGCCAACATGCCACCCAAAAAGGGAACTTCTACACCAACTAAGCCTCCAGAAAATCCTACTTGGACTCTTGATGAAG
>JASDQU010010515.1:143308-156001 GCA_032191745.1 Picea mariana | reverse complement strand
GTTTCCTCAACCTTAAATAGGTCAACTATTATTCATACCTGGAAATGATGAAAACAAACAATTTTTTAGACATGAAATAGAATATGAAATTGTGCAAATTTAATAGAATCTTGTAGTACCATCATCTTTCTAATACTACATGAAGATGAGTTGGATGATAATCCCTTTTCTTTGAAAGAGTGGCCAAATCATCAAGATAATCTTCAACAATATTCTTGATGTCATGAAACACATATGGCATGGCTCGATAGAAGTTGGATCCAACATTTTTAAGACCAAATGGAATTTTCCTATAAGAAAAATTATCCCAAGGATAGATAAAGATAGCCTTATGGTAATATTTTTTATGTCTATGAATTTGGTTGTAGCTATAAAATCCATCTATGAATGAAAAGGTCTCATTTATGCCACATTCATCAATAATCTGATTGATGAATGGCATGGGATAATTATCTTTGGGACATGATTTGTTCAGATGATGAAAATTAGTGTAGACATGAATGGTCCCCTACTAATTATCAACAAGAACTAGGTTAGACACCCATTCGGTCAGGGGAATCAGGTAGATAAAGTTTTCATTCAACAAATTTTCTACTTCTATCTTGATGGAACTTGCTTTTATCGAATTCATCATTTTCATATTTTTCCAAATAGGCTTAGTGTTCTTGTAATTTTTGTTTTCATGCTTGAAATTCCATGGATTGACACCTGAAATTCCTCATAAGACCAAGATAAAACATTGTGATATTCCTTAAAAAGAGAAGTATAGGGTTGGACCCCTTGGGGAAACAATCACTTCTGATCAGGTATTTTATAAGACGTCAAGCTCTCTAGAGATATTGACTAGGATAGCCTTAGATATATTTTCCATATTGCTTTCCACATCCACATTATGTGTAGTGATCAGACTTTGATACCAATTGAAATATAGACAGGAAACAAGACCCTTGTGTCCAACCTCCATTTTATCCAATTTAGGAATAAAGTATGAGTGGTGGTGCATATCTTCCCATGGTCTCTTTGAGTAGGTTATTGCTTCCAAGATAGCCTCATTTGAAGGCATCATTATATCCAATAAATATTAGATTTGTGGGGAATAAATACCCACATAGGTGATGAAAATTGATCATATTCCTCTTGAAGGGGAAGATTTTAATTAGAGTATATAAAGCAAATTTTAATATCTTGATAAGAAACATTAGTTGTAAGCAAAGGTATATCCAAACCAACATATCCATTCCGTAACAAAATGTAGATGGGTCTGGAACCACCAATGAGTCCTCTACAAAGTATGATAGTTTGAAAGGAACCAAGCAATGTGGTGCCATGTTCTCTCCAAAATGGGACATCTAGAAATTGACCATGGTGTTAGAAGTGATTGAAAAAATCACATATATATGGGAAGAGTCAATGTAACAAATTGGTGGAGGGAGAAATAAAGTAACCTTAAAGGATGATTCTTGATCATCCCAACACTAATGCTTTCATATTACACCATGCAATTGTCCACCATTGAGACATTGGACCTAGTGGTGGAAGTAGGATCAAGCATGCAGTGAGACAATTGATCAATTGTGACCATTTGTCCCTAATGAGGGAATCAAATGAATAGAAATAAAAAAATGCATGATATCCATCATGGCATACATATAGCTAAGTCCCAATAAAATACTGTAGTCCAATGGAGAATCAACAAACTCAACCTCAATCGAGACAACTCCCCCACCCATTCAACTGGGAAGTTTGGGATAATTTCATGGGGTCTAAAAGAATGACTATCAAATTATTTCAACATCATGGATGAAGTAACTAGCTCGAGAGAACATATGGATCTCCAACATGATAGGGACATAACACAATTGTAAGTCTTTTTGTCCACCACACACTTGAATATGTTTAAGTCACATGAAGATACTTGGATCTAAAATGTGACATGGTGGGGATGTATTGGCTTGGATTGGTCCAAGTCAAGATTTATTTAAATTATAATTGGAAGGATGAATCCCACTAGTATTGGTCAATAATTCCTTTTTCCAAGGAGGGAAGCTCTAAAGGACTTCTAGTGTGGACATGTAGTAAGGTGCCCAGGATAAGACTTATACAATACTGTAATTATGAGTAGCTCAGGCATTTGGATTATGTGTAGACCTTTGTAAAATTACCTTTGGAGGGTGAGGAATCATATTATTTGTTAGATTATTTATCTAAATATAGCTAGTATATTTTGACATAGTTTCATTATCGATAAATGCATGTGGTAAAGTATATTAATTACAAGACCAATTTTGGATATTAGTATCCTTCTACACACACACACACACACACACACACACACACACACGCATATATATATATTCTCATTCAAAGTGTTACCCCCTTGGGGAAAGGTTTCTAGTTACCCCCTTGTGAAGGTGTAGCATTGGAAATAGTAGTAACCATTTGCTACTATTATGGAGAGAATGGGTTAGTAAGGACCGCACGAGGTTGTTGAGACTCCCACTATACCATTCATCATTGAATATTCTCCAACTTGGGACATTGGTGAGTGAGGTGATATTACTTTAAAATATTGCAAGGGAGTTTCACTTTATTTTTCTCTTTCTTTCCCCCAACACCATCATTAGTGTCATTAGTTGTAGGACCCTGTCTAGAGTTAGGATTTTAGTTCTTTCGTTTGTTTTTTCCTCAAGGCTGAAGGTTTGGGTAGGGATAAGGAACTCTAAGTGTATTGAGTAGATACAAGTGTATTATAATATAAATAAAATTTTCCCAATTGACTCATCACATATTGGCATATGGAATTTCTTATAGAACTAATCACACCATCAACATGGGGTCCTAGCATTGGCTTCATGGGAACAATTTTGATAATGGTGCATTGGGTATAAACTCATAAATCATCCTATATTGGGAATAAACCAAGTTGAATTTTTTGTATTTTAGAATAACATTTTCCTTAGTCATTTCCCTTAATAGTGAAACATATTTGGTAATACTTGGCCTCAAATACTTTATAGACCAATCAACTAGCAAATAATCTTGTATTTTGGCTCTAATCATCTAACATATTTTTCTCCACTCATGAATATGATCAAAGATATAGCTGGAGGTACTTTGGAAGTGATGCTAGTAGTTCTATATTAGTTGCATACTAGATTGACAATTGAACATGTGCCAAAAATGACATTTCCAAAGATGAAAAGTTATCGTGGGAAGCATGCGGCAACTTATTGTATCACTTTTTGGAAACCCCTATTAGGGTGCACTATTAAATCCATAGATGGAACATCATCACGTGATTTGAAGGGTCTTCTCTAGACTTACCATTGAATTTAGGAATATTCAGGGGAAACTTGGCTAGGATGGGGGACCAGGTTGGATTATGTTGCATTAGGTAATTTGTTAACATTGATAGATAAGAGAAATTTAAAGTTGCTAAGGAAGGCAATTGGGCAGTGGCGAAACTCTAAGGATCATTGTGGGAAGACTTTGGCATCCCACTATGTGTCATATTTCCACTCATATAAATACTCCTTGGGACATTTACACCACCAAGTTTGAAACTACCCCTTGCTAGTATCCAAAAATTGGGAAATATCAATGGAATACTTGGTTTAATAGGTAATCTTCCCAGAGATATGTTTCCACTACTTTGAGGAACACTAATGGAAGTAAGGTTCTCACTACTTGACATAAACATGGGATACTAATTCCCATGGTGGCGATGCTAGAACTAGGAGGATTTTTTCCCCTAATGCTTGATGAGTTAGTAGTGTCAGCCATGTTAAACCAAGGATACACAAAATTATGGATATATGAATATCTAGGTGGAAATTCACCTACCTATATAACAAGTGAATCTTGAGGGTTGGTCAATAGGGAATTAAAATAGATAGAATATGGATCAAGAATGTATTCGATCTTTATGGGTCAAAAGTATTCCTAAGTGGGAGGGGAATTTGACCTTATTGGTACAATAATTTGGCCATCTAAATCTCTCAGAAAAATTTCCACTGATAATTTCTCAAGGGTAGGATTATCTTCCACAAGTTCTCTTATGGATCTATTGAAAATTGTATGCATCTCACCTTATGACTCACTTGAAGAGTGTTCAAGAATGTCCAACCTATGCCTTGTAGTGGGTGGCTCTATGAAATCAAAAGGGATACCCTTATTCTCCGATATTGATGATGTGGTTGGTTAACTACTTCAGAAACTTATAACTCAATAGAAATAAAATAATGAACATTCAAAACCTAAGCTATCTACACATTACACCAAAAAAACACTCCATTGAAAAGGCCTAAAAATAAATCAACAAGAAAACCACTCTTCTAGGGATTAGCCCATGAAAGTTAAGTAATAAATCCAATAAGTGAAGAGCCACACAAGGGTCTTCCAAAAGTTGTCCTTGGATGGTGAGGGCCAAGGTCCAACTAGTGAAGGTGTGAGAGACAATTAAGGTAATTTTCACACAACAAATATTCTGCAAGTATCTTCAAGATGCAAGTATCGTCATGAATATGGACACCCTCTAGGGGAGTTGAGGTGTATTTTATGAATCTATCTTATATTCCGTAAGCACTTTCCACTTGCAATCACATATGTGAAAACATAGGAAAAGTGACTATGGTTACTACTTTGCATTCAATAGTTGGGAAAAATAGTTGTGGGATAGGTGTCTACATATGGGTAAGAAATACAATACTTCATCATATACCAAAAAGTATTGATAATGAGTGTCACCCCGGGGACTTTTTAATTCTTCAAAAGTTCCCCATCATGCATAGCCTATGAGAAAAGCAAGAGGGGATAATATCTACACTTGAATATATTGACCTCATGCTTGATGCAAGTGAGAGCCATACTTTCATAACAAGTACCTTTCACTTCTAATGGATTTTTATTTTTTAATGGCCCTGGTTTCATTTTTTGAGGCCTTGGAGAATCAAATCTCCAAACCTACATGAAGGCCCTAAAATATTAGACCACTATTGGTGTTTTCTATCAAGAGAAAAACGAGTCTAGTTAATTTTAGTTATTAGTGTTTATTTTAATGGTTGGTGTTAGCCGTGGGTAAATGGAATGAAATTTGATGATGTGTATCGACTCAAGAATGTTGAAACATAAAAATAAATTGACAAATGTGACAAAACATTTATACCTTTCTTTCAAGAGAAACATTGCAATTATTAAAAAATGCCTTGGAAAAAAACAAAAGGAAGAGATCAAATTGAACTACAATGAAAAAAATTTCTTTTCAAGTTTTAATGATGTGATCTATGAACCAAATCAATTTAGAAAAACAACTTCAAAACACTACTAAGCAAGAATGCCTAAAAGAGATTTTTTTTTTTTTTTTATGGATTTTTTTAACCTTTTACAAATAAATGCAATGACAATCATGCAAATAATGTTAAATTATTTTAATTGAGAATCAATTCTTTCAATTTTGCAAACAAAAGAAAATCTGGAAGAACAATTTCCAAGCTTGCAACAAGTTTTCTTTCTACAAGATATGCTCACAAATTGTTAGAAGATGAACAACATGTTGCTCGTAGGTTTCCTAAAGACAAGTTGAAAGCAATCATGATTGTTATTGAGTACAATCACATGCAAAGACCTTAACAAGTAAAAATGCAAAAATAAAGCCATGAATCACAAATTTTCCTTGTTCTATAGAAATAGACATGGAACCAGATAGAGATAACACTCAAAACAAACCAGAAAGATGAAAAATAGAGGGAGTAAACCCTAATAGGAAGAAATATTAGATATTTCCCTGGTGGAGTCACCATTTATGTTATAGGGAAAATTCCCTAGTGATTAGGGTTATATCACCAACATTGAGGTTGAAGAACAATAACTACTTTCCTGAAACTAGCAAGTCACATTATCATAAATGAATGAGATAAAGAGACAAAAGTTCTTGTAATTAGAGGATAAGTATTTTTTTTTTCCTTTCATGAGAAGTATAGATAATGCTCCTTCAACATCAATCCTTTCTTTGAATTTGCACACAAATAGTAAGACAACCTTCATCGAATCCCAATAAGAATATAAAGTGAAAAACATAAACAGATAGAAAAATGATTCTAACTAACATTATGAAATTAATTCAACCACATGTAATTAAACTAAAAGTAAATTGATATAATGTCGCACAATGATTTGGGGGTGGGAGTGGGGAGAGTATATATATTCATATATTAATTAAATGAAACAATAAGAAGACAATATACTTGATTTATGCTACTGACACCTTCATCACTTGAGTCTGAGTTCCTCTAGCTTAGATCAATTATCAATGTTTACTCCAACTACATGTTCTAACTTTAATATTAATATGAAACTCAGAGAAATTTTAAACCCAATTGAAATTCAAAAAACACAATTAGAACCATGAAGTCCTAATGGGAAATAAGCTATGAAAACCCTAGGCATATCATCCAAACAATTTCTCTAAAATATAGGTGCTCTGATTGGTTAGTGCACCTTCTCCCAACATAAGACACCAATTTATAACATGATAAGGTAGTAAATTTAATTGGGGATGGAGATCATGGTTGAAAAAATGTACAAACTCCATGATCTCTACTTAGGAGCACACATTTTGTACATTTAGTATTTGTTTTTGGCTATTTTTTGGGCTCGTGCAGGTTGCAAGAAGGAAACTCACAAGTAGTATGCGAATTTCTTGAGGGAAAGTCACATGAATCAAGTTAAGGGTGAAAAAGTATATTAAGGAAGTGGATAAATCATTTCATGGTCATGAATGAGTCACCTATAGAGCATAATTGTTCAAGGGTGACCAAATGAAGTTGGAATTTATTGCACCAAAACTTTTACAATTATACAAAAACATATTTGGTAAGACAAGTTCTTAGCATTGGTGTCAATCAAGGGTTCATCAAATTCATCCTTAAATATCATGAAAATGATATTATAATATCCAACAAGAGTTTAATCAAAATTCTTAAGATAACTTCTTACCACATTCTATCCAAATATCTAGATCTGCATCCAAAGCATATCTTTCTAAGTTTGTAAGTCCAAAGAAAATATGATTTATTCGAGGAAGGTAAATCCTAGACAATGGTAATTTATCATGGAGTGGGATTAGGTTTAATGGATAGGCACTCTCTTCATATAAATTTATTTTTAAAACTCATATTAATGAGTGGAGTGGCCCTTCTTCATCCTAGAAATGCTTAAGGATTTGAGATTAGCTTCATTTTTCATTAGAGTTGTCAAAACTTTGTTTCTGGAAGCTTATACCTTTTTCTATTTCAACAAGTGTGAGTTTCATATTCCTTAGGAAGATTTTCTTGGTCACACCATCCTTATATGTTATAATTGGAGAATACTGAGTCTACCTTATATTCTATAAAGTGGAGCTCGATTTGATTAGGGGAAGAGATTTACTTGAACGTGATATTGGCTAGTTAGTGAATGATCATTTTTCTATTTTTTTTTTTGCATTTTATAAGATCAACCTGCATGGGACAATATAATGGACTCCCTTGATATTTTATGCCTTGAATTTGTTTCCAGTGTCCAATGGCATAAAAACTTGTGTTAGAGGAAAAATCCATGACTAGTCCTAACTTGGATAGGCTCATATAAATGGTCTTGGGTTCAGTTGGGATGTCAATTTAAATTTATAGGAATCCCCTTTGCATTTTTGGCCTTAAATAAATATTTATTGGAGATGGTACTGCAAAGGGTGGAGAATAATATTGATGAATGAATGAAAAATCCCCTCACCATAATAACCAATTTTTCGATTTATATCAAAATATTCACAACACATCATGTATACTATTATTATTTTTTGGGTTACTAAGTCAAATATGTCACGGTGTAACCTATTTAAATCTTGATAAAATTTATTTGGGTTAACAATGCAAATGATAAATACTTCCATATAATTATTTATAAGCTTTACTACACTTTGCCAATTGGCGGTGAGGGATGCCAGTGGGAATGAGTCATGGAAATTAATTATCAAGAATAAAATCTCAAGATTCCCCTCTTAGTAAGAGGTCTTGGAAGAGTTGGGGTGGTAGGAGCGGGAGGGGTGATAATATGCCCAAGAGGAATCCAAGTGCTCTCTTTTCATTGGAATCTAGGTATCACAACTAATAACCAAGCTGAAGCCTATGCCCTTTATCAAGGCCTCCACCTCGCCCAAATCCTAAACAATCACTTCCTCTCGGTGATTGGGGACTCCAAAATAATCATAGGTCATGTTTGGAAAATATCCTTCCCTACAAATGTCCACTTAAACACCATTATACAAAGAATTTTGATAGCACTCAACCTCTATCATAATATCTCTCTCTTTCATGTTCTTCGTCGAAATAATCAATTGGCAGACGCCCAAGCAAACTTGGAAATTGACCTGGAGCAAGGATCGTTAGTAGTTAATGGAAACACTCTCTACAAGCCCATTCCATGAAGTTTTTTTCTCGAAATTCAGTCCCTCTTCCCACCTAGCACGAGGTGGGGATTTGGAACTTAGTCAGGATCGTGTACCCTCTTCTCAATGAGACCCTTTTTAGCCCCCAACAACTACCCCACCTCACTCCTTGACACCTAGTCATCCACATCCTCATCTCAATGTGTGTCTTCTGTTTTTTTATTACCTTCCCCCCCGACTTGGGAAGTCTTTTCGACACTCATTTGGCATCCCCTACATGTGGAAGAAGATTGGAGAGAGCCTGGATTGTACAGTTTGACGTCTAGATTGTAATGGGCATTGAATTCAGGTGATCCGAAAGGTACTATCCACAACTACAAGCATGGTTGTAACTCGTGGAAAATTATGCGAAATTGGTTAAGTCCTTTGAACCAAGCAAAGGTGATGGTGCATATCAAAGAAGGGGAGGCACAACTTGTTGGCATGCTCATCTCTCAAAAAATCAGAGAAGGAGTGAAGCCACTTCCTGGTATCCTCAGAGCTAAGACAACCAGAACAAAGACCATTCCCTACGCAATTCAAATAGACAGCACAAGGAATATTGGCAAGATGAATCGACAAAATCAGAGAACAGTCTCTGCAGAAGAGCATGAGGAACTGATAAAGTTGGTGCAGACTCTCCAATTTCAACTCAAGGCACTTTCAACACAATTTCTGTCCATTACTGAAATCACCATACAATACACAGGCGGGCAACAAAGAAATTGGGATGAATGTGAAGCCTTGCGACATCAAATAGAGGCACTTCAATTCGTAGCTAGACCGACGTCACCCACAACCTCCCCGAACACCTTCATCTTAGATGAGGCCTCATCGCCAGGAGCATGCCTGAGACTCGACCTCAACCTGTGGCCTCCAACAACTGAGGATTCTACTCACTGGATCGAAGCAATATATAAGTGTATGCAGTGTTTTTTTAAGCTACTTTTATGCTCTTTTTGCAGAGTTTACACCATTGCACCATAAATAGGCTTTAGTGATATACCAAGCACCACCCCTGCTCCTCATACCCATCTTGGAGCAATTAGGGGAGGCATTTTTGAATTATACAACACTTGTAACACAAGCAATGTACTCGACTTGCGTTTCCACGTAGTTTTTTGAAATATAATTATTACCCAGTTTCTGCTAAAAAAAAAAAGAGGTCTTGGAAGAGTATCTCTTTTGATAGCTACCCTTACCAAGGTTAAGGTTGTTGGCATGTTTTTTTTACAAACTATCTAGAAGGCATGGGAGGCAATAAAACATTTATTATATTGGATGTACTTCTCCCTTTGGATGTTTTTTTTAATGATCATTGTATGTAGTGGTCCTCTCTTCTATTGTACAATGGAAAACCCTAAGATGAAACAACATAGTTTTTAGCTCTCAAACTATTTTAAAAAGGCATCTAATTTGATAAGGGTTTAATCAATTCTCATACAAGCGAATGATTTCCTTGAAATAATATTAAAATAGAGTTTAACTTGGACACTATTGACATATTTATCCTACAATGGGTACATAATCTAATTCCATATGCCCCCATTCTTAATTTGGGCCTTCAAGACCCATAATCTTGGTGGAGGGAATGAAATTGGGGTTGCGCTACAATATTCATGAAGTACAATATATCCCTTCATTATATGTGGCTTTTTTTCAATATTGTCTTAGAAGAATAGCAAAAAAAACATCTAAAGGGTAAAATATAATTAGAATACTTCATTGTTGAGGCTAAGGTGTCTTTGGAAGCTAGTCCTGGAACTAAAAAAATCAATATTTTCCTAATTCCTAATCATAGCAGGGTTACAAATGTTAGATTTTATTTATTTATAGATCTCTAGAGTTACCAATGTTCTTTTAATTCTTTAACATTAATTTATATATCATGTATTTATCAATAACAACATAAACAAGAGAGAAAATAACGCAACAGATTTATCTTGGGAAACCCCAAGTGGGGGAAAACCCAACAACCTTTCTTAGATAGATTTCTTTCACAAAGCAAGTCCAATCATGAACCAATAGATAAACCCTAGCACAAAGGCTAGCTCAAAGTACAACCAGAAATACCACCCCAGTTGTTGTATCAACACCATACAATGGTAGCGCATCTCTACCAAGAGTAGCGCACAAGAGATAGATACCATAAAGACTGAACAATAATAATCTTTTCCATTGTAGCTGATGCATCACCTTCCTCAAATTTTCATCTTCCTTCTAAGTGGATGAGAGAGTGTGAGTGAGTGTGTCCAAATGATCCAAGGTGCCTCCTATTTATAGTCTTCCTGTCCTCTTTACTGGGCCAAATTATCTTTTGGAAAGGTGCCACTTCATTGTTCTTTATTATTCTAGGTCGACTTCTCTTATGGGGTATTTCCACATCTATTCAATGGTTCTCTTGCTTCTAGAATATTATTCTTGCCTAAGAAAGGTCATATAGGAGGGAAAGTACCTCCCAAAACTACCAAAACATCAACACTCCATTTTAGCTAGGGAGGTATCTTTCACGATGTCTTCATCGAGTAGTCCACTTACTACTTTGAAATCAAATAGTGGCACAAAACTACTACAATGCAATTTGTAGCTCGAATCATCTGTCGTAGTCTCTACAATATAGTATCACACAACTACTCCCATTGTGATCTGGTAGTCTCCATGGAAATCAACTAGTAGCACACAACTACTACAATTCCATTCAATAGAAAATGACTATGTCAATCCATAGTAGTGCACAACTACTGTCCAATGGTACAAAACCACTCCTATTAGCACACAGCTACTACTATTATCATATCCTGTAATCAACTGGTAGCTACGGAAGCTACCACCATGTAGTCTATCAATCTCTATGATTATGCAACAATCAACTAGTAGCACACAACTACTACCATGCCATCAACCATAATCATAGTTTGCAATCTCTATGACTATGCAACAATCAGCTAGTAGCACATAGCTACTACCATTCCATTATCCATAGTCATAGTCGATGATATCTATAACTATGCAACAACCAACTAGTAGCACACAACTACCACCATGCCATTAGCCATAGTCATAGTCTCATCTAGTAGCACATAGCTACTCCCATAGTCCTCATGAATATGCATGATGTTTCTTCTCTCATCGGGTCCGACAATGCATTACCCCCTTAGTCACCTCACATGACTGATCTATGGAACCCTTGGACAGAGGGGTTAGTCAACATGAGGAAAAACAATACACATCCCTCTCAATAAGGGTGGATATTCTACATCACACCAAGCTTGTCTCTGAAGTACTCATACTTCAATCTAGACATAGAATTGGTGAGAATGTCTGCTATTTTCTCATCTATGGATATGTATTGGAGCTCTATATCTCCTCTCTACACCAGGTCTCAAATGTAATGATATTTGATCTCTATGTGCATTCACTTGTCATGAAATACATGGTTCTATGAAATCCTCATGCATCTTTGATTGTCACAATGTATCAAAGTTGGCTCCAACTCTAGATCAAATATCCATGCAAGAAAATTTTGAAGCCACACTGCTTCATGACTTGCCACACAAGCTGTGATATACTCTTCCACTGCTGTACTGTGTGCCACTGATGTATGCTCCTTCTTAACCATGAAATCATACCCGATCCCAAATTGAAGAAACATCCGGATGTGATCTTCCAGTCCATTACACTCCCTTCCCAGTTAGAGTCTGTATATCCATGCATATTCACATCTCCACCTGAGACATATCTCAATCCATATCCAACCGTACCACACAGGTACCTCAACATATGTTTTGTTGCCATCAAATGTACATGTCTAGGTTCAACCATGTACTGACTCAAGTCATTCACTACAAAGCATATTTTCGGCCTGGTTTTAACCAGGTACATCAAGGATCCAATCAATTATCTATACATCATGGGATCCACAAAATATGAAGATGAGTCACTCAGAAGCTTTAGATTTATCGTCATAGGTGTGGTCATGGAATTGTAGTCTATCATCCTGAATCTCTGTAGGATCTCAACAATATATTTTCCTTGGCTAAGGAAAATCTCATCTGGTCTCTGCCACATCTCCAATCCTAAGAAATAATGCATCAGAACTATATCCTTTATCTCGAACTCTGAAGCAAACTCCCATTTTCACCCAACTATGAGATTCTCATCTCCTATCATAAACAGGTCATCCACGTATAGAACCAAGACCAATGAGAATCCATTCTCAACTTATAGTAAAG
>JASDQU010010515.1:113607-135161 GCA_032191745.1 Picea mariana | reverse complement strand
AAGAAAGGCCAAATCAGGTTGGGTGAAAATTCCCTTAGAAAAAAGAACGAAAGATGATCAAACTTAGGCAGCATGACATTGACATAAGTTCATGATGCAAGAGCCAACAAAAACCCTCCATGTGTTTGGAAGAGTAACCAAATGGAGGAGGATGCAACTCTATGTAGCGAGAATAACTTCCTAAGGTCATATTAGATCCCAATGCTTGAAGAACAAATGAAAGGATATGTTTTTTCCAAGGGTGAATCATTGTGCTACCAAAAAAGAATATATATTTCTCATCCCCTCTTTTTGGATTTTTTGATCTTTTTGTCTTTTTCAATTTTTAAAGAGATTGAAAAAGAATAAAAGAATTCTACGTTACAAAAGAGGAACAAGTGTCATAAGAAATCATACTAGTTCCAAGCCCAAGGAACACACTAATGCTTAGAGCAAGGAGACATGTGTAGGAAAAGGACACTTGAGGAAAATTCCTCCATGGGTCAAGGTGTCAGGTCACAGAGGAAAAGTGCTACAAGGCTTGCGTATAAGTCATGCTTCAAAGGTTCAGTTGAGAGAAACGTGGAGTGACATTAGGCCAAATACACAAAGATGAAAATGCGATTAGCAAGACACAATGAAACCCCCTTCAATGTCATTTTTAACGAGCCTAGAGAAGGTAAGCTCGGTAGTTTTTTCACGTTTAGAGAGTCTGAAAAAATATAAAAGAAGACTCCAAGGAGTACCTCTTTTAGAGATAGTCTAGTCGGTTCAAAAAATGGTTAAACCTACACCGAAAAGACATCTATTAAAAACCATTTTAATGAGTGTGAAAAAGACAATATCACTCGACAATCTTTTTAATTTTAAGGAGTCTAAAAAGAGCTTAACTATGGACTCACAACCTTTTTCTGAATTTAGTCCCCTTGGCTCGAAAAAGTATAAAAGTTACTGAGGAGAATTCTCTCGGAGAGACGAATCTCCCGAGGCGTACCTTTTTCCTCTATAATCTACAAGCCAAAAAAAGGGGGAATACCATGCCAATAGATGTTCTTCTGGACCAATTTTAACGAGTGTGAAGGAACAAGGTCACTCGACAATCTTTTCAATTTTAGGGAGTCTAAAAAGAGCTTAACTATGGACTCCGTGGGGGTTTCTTTTTCGTAAGTAATGTCTGAGGCCTGGAAAAGGTGATAAACCAAAACCAAGGAGAATGTTCCTTTTTTGTATATTTAGTCCCTCGGGCCCGAAAAAGGGTTAAACTTATACCTAAGAATACTCTTCTAGCAAACCAAGGTTCCTAGAGTATACCTTTATTCATACAATTGACCATCCAAATCGAAAAGGGGTAAAATATCGTCGGACAAACGTGCCTTCATATTTGATTTTGGCGAGAGTGAAGGGAAAAAAGATCACTTGACAATATTTTCATGTTTAGAGAGTCTGAAAAGGGCTTAAAGAAGACTCCAAAGGGTTACTTTTCTCACTTAATCCGGACAATGCTCATTTTGGGAGTCCCGAGGGTGAGGCCAAGAGTGATGGTGAATCAAATGAATGAGGCTCAATCTCCTAATCATGACAGGACTAACAAGGACTCCCGAGCCTATAGTCATTACAGACAACATGGACGCCAAAATACAACAAGGATCTATCTAGGGCATCCATGCAAAGGTAGGCTCTACCACCTCATCATGACACTTCTAAAGCACCAATGAAGGTTCTGTGTCACACGTCAGTGGGATCGATCTTATGGTAAAGAGGAAAATACAACGAGATGCAGAAGTGGAGGTGAAATCCTAACTTATATGCAAAAAGGGGAGGTGAAATCCTAACTTATATGCAAAAAGTTCAAAAAAAAAAACAACTTTTACCAAAGGATTTTTTAAAGTGACCCATATCCCAAAATGTTACCAAAACAAAAGGAAAAGTGTTGGTAACATATAATAAGAAACTCAGGAATAGAATTAACTAATTTCCAAGCCAGAAATAACGACAAAGGGGGTAAAAATAGTGGCAAAATGACCAAAAAATTCTATAAATAGAAGCTGACAACTCATTTTCACCATTGCATTTTGAAAATTGACCAAAAGGAGAAAAAGGCCGCTTTGCTAAAGAAGTTTATTTCGGGATCTTCAGAGGATGAAACAAACTTCCGTTCAGACCAAGTAAGTACAAATGTATCCCTCCTTCATTTCAATTCTTTCATTATGCATTTCTTTTTGTTTTTGAGGGGGCATGCTCTCCCAAAAAGAGCGGCCCTGTGTGTACACGGGTTGTCCAAGGACAACTCACATATGTACGTAGTCATAAAACAATATGCTAGCATACATATGCGACTCTGGCCAAAAAAACCTGCGTACACCCTCAAAAGGCTTGAAAAAATTAAAATGCAAGAGCTAACTCCCTTTTTATCTGCCATGGAACATGATGTATGTCCATTGGAGGGAGAGGGAACACAAGGAAATTGATATATTGTTCAATGAGGACCCTACTACCATTGCCGCATTGAAATAATGTGGGTTGTGGAAGTTCTTTCAATGTCCATTTATGAGGGCACAACCTAGGCTACTGAACACCATGGTTGACTAATAACATCTAGATGTAGAGGAATTCATGATAGAGGGGCAGTTGTTGACTCCAATGACTGAGGACATTTACTTCTTGACTGACCTCTCAAGGAGAGGGGAACCATTCAATCTGTGGACATTTCCCCCTGGGCCTTTCAACATTAAGGACTACATCATGATTTATTGTTAGGACGACACTAAGAAGGTAGGTTCTCAAGTGTCGATTCACAATATCACCAGTTTGACACTGAGATTGATCTTATTAATTATATGGTGAATTACTGGATCCACGGCCCTTCACCAGGATTCTCTAACGCACATGCATTGTGCTATTAAGTGCCAGGAGGCACATATATATGACCGGAGTATGAACATGCTCACATGCATGAAGATGAAGTTGACAGAGTGTTGAGAGTGAAACAACAAGAAATTCGGGTTTGGCACTATCCTTTGCTCGTTCTTGTTCTTCTTCAAGAGTGTCCAGTCTGAGTCCAAGAGAGACTGTACAAGGGAATGTGGCCTCCTTCCCCGCAGTATGTATATGGGAAGCACTTCTTCCATGAAAGGGGGGAGGGAGAACCATAAATGCCTTTGATGAAAAATTATTTGACTGGTGGGAATGACAGATTCCAATGATAGAGGACTACCCATACGCTGGAATCAATTTTTCCACCGATCCAGACATGCCCGTGCCTCTTGGGGAGGAGCAAGGAGAGATAGGTAACATGTTTTTTAAAGTTTAATTTTTAATTGTTTTTATATGTGTCATTTTTATATGTATCAGAGTACTAACTTTTGTATTTGTTATGTATAGATGTGGGACCAGAGGTTTTACCAGTAGCAGTTGGTGGACCAACAACTGCAGAGGGACCTATAGCGAGAAATTCTGAGAGATTTTTGAGGCGGGTGGAGCACAACCTCACCGCGCTCACTCGTATAGTTCCTATGGCTGAGATCGAGGATCTCTCGCCTTCCATCCAGCCTCATGTAATGGGGGTGCCACGGACTTGGGTCCATCTTTTTCGGTGTTTGGCCAACACTTTTAGTCACTACGGTAGGGACAATAGGCCCCGAGCTTAGATAGGCTAGATTATTATGTGTCAAGGGCAACTTTGTATATTGTTTGAGGGCATAAGCCCCGTGATGTATACTGAACCTTATTTTTTGAGGAGTTCATGCCCACCTATGTACTCATGACATTTTGACACACACACACACACACATATATATATATTTACATATTTATTAGTCTTATGGGTCACATTGTTTACAAATGTATGTAAATGTGTATGTGTGTGCTTCTTTTTATGTGTGTGCAAAATTCCAATCTAATAATTGATTAGCTAGAGTATCTTTCATTTGATTTAATCTCCTAGGAACATGGATATACGTAATGTAATCAAAGTAACGTTATAAGAGATGTACCCTAAGGAAACATTGGTGCAAAGTAGGATCATAAATGTGATAGGCTTTTTTTAACTAGGACACAACCAGCTGAGCATCTAAGTAGACCCGAAGGTGAGAAATTCCTTGTGACAAAGCGTCATGAAGCAACTCTATCACTGCACTGTACTCGATGAAATTGTTTATGGTATCACCTAGATGGATACCTACGAAAGATAGAAATTGGCCTTTAGGTGTGAAAATCACCCAAGCTGCGTAAACAAGCCTCCGAGTGTGTCTTCTAGTGCTGTTCACGAACCCAAATAACACCTCCGATTCACTTGACATCTACCACAGTGAAAAAGATGACATAAATAATGACACATCCATAAAACAAAAAGACAAAAAAATTGTATAAGAACTATATATATGTACAAGAAGTCACCCAGGAAACTAACCTAAGACTAATACTTATTGAGGTAGAGACCATTTATAGGCTCGACCAAGGCATTTCCCTCAAAGCACCCTTATTTAAGACCTCTTTCATGATGAAAGGTTTGAACAACATAGGTTTGAACTTGCCTACCCCATCCTTGTCTTGATCATAGACCAAGACAAGATCACCTTTAGAGAAAATCTAAGGATGAACAGACTGATCATATTGACACTTGACTTGTTTCTTTTGAGGCTCATTGGTCGAGGCTACATCACGACACTTCTCATTGAGCTGCTCGAGATATAATAGGATTTCTTTAAGCAGTGAAGTGTCTGGCAGTAATTCCACTGCCAACTTTAAAGACGAGATCTGACACTCAATAGGAAAGACTGCTTCTAGCCTGTATATGAGTTGAAAAGGTGAGAAACCGGTTGAAGTCTTTATAGACGTTCGATAGGCCCATAATGTTGAGTATAACATCAAATGCCAATTTGACTTGGCAGAATTGATCGTCAGCTGAAGAATAGTCTTGAGAGACTTATTCACAAATTTAACCTGACCATTCCCTTGTGGGAAGTATGGTGATGAATATTCTTTCCTCAACCCAAGATTTGATGTTAACTCGATCATCATTTTGTTTTGGAATTGATTTTCATGGTCAATGATAATCTCCTTCAGGATACCGAACCTTGCTACTATATGGTTAAAAATGAAAAGAGCCTCTATTTCTCCATCATTGTTAAACGTTGGCATAGGCTTGACTCACTTAGTGAAGCAGTCTACCACTACAATAATGTAACGATGCCCCCTGGATGAATCCGGGTGACATGTAGTAAATTCAATCCCCCACTTAGTGAAAGGACGAACAAAAATGACATGAAACATGGGAGCAGGATGTGCCTGCATCTTTCAAGAGAAGAATTTACATGAGTGACACTTCTTGACTGACTCAATGCAATATTTGATTAACGTAGGCCAAAAGTAACCGACACGTAGAATATTTTGGGTTGTTTCCAACCCAGAAAAATGACCACCACATGCTCCAATGTGGTATTCGTTCAAAATGAGCTCTTCTTCCTTGTGTATAAGGCACCGACGAAGAATGCAATCTACACCTCAACGATACAAAGTGTCATCAAGTATGATATAGTTTTGTTCCTCATGTCGAATTCGTTGACGCTCATCACAGGAAGCAGAAGTAGGGACATTCAAAGTCTGGAGATAGAATAGTATATTTCCATACCAGGGGTCCGAAGATATGATCATAAAAATATCTTCTTTGATAGGTGATTCTTTGGGTATGTCATCACTAGATTCAACTGAAAGTTCTGAAATAAGTTCCACAAAGACCAACGAACTTTTGGATTTTGTGGAGACAAACTCCAAGTCAAATTCCTGGAGGATTACAATCCATATAGTAATATTTCCACCAATGACTTGTCATGTCAACACGTATTTAAAGGGGATCATGACAGAAATGAAGGTGTTCTTGCGAAGCATAATGTAATGACAAAACTGATGGACAACATGCATTGTTTCCAAAGTAAGTTTCTCAACATGGGAATAGCTGATTTTCGACCCAACCAGGCGTCAGATTAGGTAATAAATAACATGCTCCTTGAGCATATTGTCCTCTTGAACCAAGACCATGCCGATGGTCGACTCTGCAGTGGCCAAGTACAACTAGAAATATCTGTTAAAATTGGGGAGGAAGAGTAGAGGGGAAAACATAAGGGTGTGTTTCAAGACTTCAAAAGAGCATTGAGAGGCTTTGTCCCAACAGAAAGGGACTCCCTTTTTCAATAGATGCATGAACCCTTTAGTGATATCGGCGTAGTTTGCGACAAATCACTGAACAAAGTTCGCTTTCCCCTGTAAGATATGAAGCTAGGGTATTGTGCATGGAGGAGGCAGCTAAACTATCACCTCAACCTTAAGAGGATCGACCATGATCCTTGTTGTCGAAACAATGAAAACTAAGAGACAACCTGATGTTATGAAAAAATTGCATTTGTTAGGATTCAAGAGAATCTAATAGTAGTGACATCATTATAAACAAATATTAGTTGGAGGCGTGTGGGATGATCAGATATCTTGTGAGAGCATGATGCTAGATCATCAAGATAATCCTCGACTATATGTCTAAGGTCATGGAAAGAAAAATACATGGTCCCAAGGAAAAATAAAATATGTGTTATGCTAGTCTTCAGGTTTGATCCGAATCTGGTTATATTCTGAAAAACCATCCATGAATGAAAATACCTCATAGCCTACACATTCATCGACAATATGATCGATGAATGGGGTGGGAAAATATTTCTTTCGTACAGACCTTGTTCAATTCATGGAAGTCCATGCACACATGAATTGTACCCTATTTTTTGATAACTGGAATGGGATTTGATACCCATTCTGTCAAATGCACGGGTAGATAAAACTGGCTTTAAGCAATTTCTCTACTTCAGCCTTAATCGTTGTTGCATTCCTAGGATTCACCGAAAAAATATTCTGTCAGAATAAATTAGTGTCAGGATAAGTCGTTGTGTCATGTTTGATGATTCTTGGGTCTATGTCTAGCATTTCTTTGTACGACCAGAAATCAATGTTGCGAAATTCCTTAAATAACTCCGTATAAATTTGAATCTCTTCGGGGGAGCAGTTCGCTCCGATGAAAACATTCTCCATGACGCCATGGGTTTTGGAGATATCTATAGGGATAATTTTAGTGATACTCACCATATTAACCTCGGTGTGAACTGTGTGCATAGCCAGAGGATTAATAGAACAAGACCTATCTCTAGTCATAATCAACACAAATTCACCTGCCTTTATTCTTCTTAACTCCGGGAGGAAGTAAGATATGTGATGGAGATCATCCCAGGGTCTGTCTGGACTAGTCAATACCTCAATAATCTCCTCATCTAAGGGCAAGACCAGGTCTAAAGAATATGTCGTGGAAAGGGAACCTTGAGCCCAAATAGGCTCGAGAACTGGATCTAACTCCTGTGCGAGAGTCAGATCGGGGTTAACCGAATCTTGTTGGACAATGCTGTACACAAATTTTTTTGCAGACAAGGGCATGGCCATGAAAGAATGCCCTGTCCCTTCCATAGAGGCCGATGGGGAAGGAAGACTACATGGATCGTGAAAGTAAGTCATTCGAAACAAAGACATTTGAAAAATTTTAGCCCTAGGTTGGTCGGGGGTAGCCGATATAAGCTTGACATCACCATAAGGAAGCGGGTAATTGAAAGTACCCATCAATGATAGACACAAACCAACCCTTACATTGATAGTGATGGGCTAAGTATTATCAATAATCAGGAATGTGGATGCCCCTGATGAAGGGTCAGGACGAGAGACAAACAATTGTTCAATGGTCACGATTCGACCCTCGTGTGGAAACAACAAGACCCAAAAAACTATGGCAACCACTGCATGCATTGCATAGGTCCAACTCCTTCCTAACAAAAGGTTGTATTTGAGAGGCACATCGACCAATTCAACTATGATGCACATGATCTTCTCTCCTAACTGCATGGGGAAATAAGTTATGATTCCATGTGGTCTGAATGAACGATTGTCAAATGCCGTAAGAAGAGTAGGCGACGTAGACAAAACGAGCTGGCCAATGGCCTTCCAACATGCCAATGACATCATGCAAGTTGAGGTGCCCTCGTTAACCACCATATGAAATATATTCCAATTAAAATATTTCATGGTGTGAGCCACTACTATCTGAAACACAATGTGATAGGGAAGACGAGGTTTCCAATCGGTTGGATTGAGAACAATTTCTCCCAGGTTACAAGTCTCTGTAGATCCCAAGGTGGATAACAGGGCTTTTCTCTGTGAAGGGAAACTTTGGAGGACTTCCAAAGTGGACATCGCGCAAGCGATTTGTGCCAAATCTTCCACGACAGAGTAGTTCTGGGCAACCCTCATGTTTGTATTATGAGAATCTTTCTTGAATGCACCTTTGGGGATGTTTTCATTATTTCTCCCATCGTCTTCTCAATCTGGAGAGGAACAAGTGGGTTTGTGGCTTATTTACCCTTTTCGACAGAGTCTGACATTCCATAATCTTTGGCCCTAGTTGTTATATGAGCATCACCTTTCAACATGTAAACATTCATGACCGAGGTATTACCAATAGACGTGGGGGGTCCCTGACTGTCCCCTTCCATGCTTGAGGATGCTGAGGCTTGAGCCATGCTTTTCCCATGTGGAAATGGGTTTGTCAGCACAAAAATCTATTGATGTACCAATATCTTCTGAGCCTCTGCAAGTCGAGGGTACAGGTGAGTCGAATGTCCTCCGTGCAAAGGTTACATGGATACTTAAAATTTATCTTCTCTATTTTTCCCTCACCAACATTGTTATTAGCATTTTTGTCCCCTTTACCCTTCTTTTTCTATTGTTTTTTCTTTCCTTCAGGATGTTGGTTGGCCTTCAGGTTCATTGACTACACACTGTGTATGCCCGACACTTGGGTAGGGGAACAACCGAACTGGAGGTCTAGCTGGATATCATATGTTGTATTGACAATTGTTGCAATCGATTTGGCAATATATTAGTGGAATTTCCTTGTGCTGATCCCACTATACCATCAACATGTGGTCTAGACTTTCGTTTGACCTTGTCGAGGATGGACCGTGGTGCATCTTGTAATATCTCATAGAGTAAGCCACATTGAGAGTAAACTAGTTCGAGTTGTTGCGCTCTCAATATCACCTCCTCCTCTCAAAACACTCTCAAAGTTGCAATATCCTTGGATACAACTGGTACCAAGGACTTCAAGAACCACTCCAGCAAGAAAGCTGGTGGGACCTGTACCTTAATCAATCTCTTTCAATGCTGCCATTCTCAGATGTGATCAAAGATATGGTCAGCCTTAGTCTGCTCAAAGTTTGCCAACAATTCAGTGTCAACATCATATCTCATGGGTAGCTAGAAATGGTTTAGGAAGACCATCAACAAGTCATTAAAGTAAGAATACCTTGAGTGGTTGAGCTCAATATACCATTTTGTGACACCCCCGATAAAACTGTGTTGAAAAAGGTGCAACTGTATGGACTTGTCTCATAGTGAGTTTGATGAGCACCATAAGTGGAAAGTTATCATGTGATCACCTGGGTATTCACCAGGCTTGCCTTCAAATTTTGGAATATCTGAGGGAAAATTAGTTGGCATGGGGGGGCAATGCGGATCATGACAAATTGGGTTATTGAGAAACCTTGACAAGTCTGGCAGATGCAATGTCACCAAAAACAATAGTTTGGGTTGAGTACTATGTACAGGGAAAAGGGGTCCTGGAGTTTGATTGGCACCAGGTTTCCAGGAAAAGTGGGGTTGTTGGCTAGGGTTCTGGTAGAAACCATGGCCTTGACCAATGTACAAAAATCGTGTTTGTTGGGATATCATCGAATGACTCTCATAATTGGATGACATGGGTTGGGTGGGGATTTCTCTCTGCGTTTGTTCTAAGGATTTTGGAAGGGGACGCCCCCAGCCAATCCAACAAGCATAGGTATTGAGACTTGAACAAGTTTCCATTGACCATGGAAGGGGTTCCCTCGATCAACATCCCTTGTGAGAGAACTGATCCCTACAAAGGATTCCAAATTACTTATGAGGAGAAAAATATTGTACTTGCCCCTTGTGTAGGAATAGTACCCTAGACATGAATCTGATCCCAAAGAAAGGTTTCCCCCAACCGAGATGATAGCCAAAGAAAAATTGTTATTACCAAACAAGCTAAACAAATAGAATGACATGGATCCCACCGTCATAGTGTAAGACAAAGGTCCTAAACTACCTTCTCCAAACAAGATGTAGTTATCATTCAGCCTGATGGTCTACTGGAAAGAACCACCGAGCGATGGGGATGGAGGAGGTATATGACTCACACCATAAGGGATAGCATTGAAGGGGACTGAAGTGCCCCTGATAGACCCTTGCATGAGATATTTTGATCTCCTTGCCCCCAGACCCATGTTTTGTGAGGTGGAGTAGGTAAGGACCGGGTTTGAATCGAAGTTGGGCATCCCATATGAAAATGGAGGGCCCGTCGCACTCTATGTAAATAGAGTAGTGGTCGTCATTGATGATAGTATCGGGCCACTCCCTGAGGTAGAGGGAGTTAAGACCAATGTGGTCCGGACTAGCGAAGGTGGGTTAAGAGGCAACATACCCTCTGTGGTAGTAGTTAAAAAGAGAGTATGAGGGCTCCCAGAAAAAGTAGCAGCATTTTCTTCCATGGATGCTTGCAAGACTAACTGGTGCTCGACATGTGTCACCTTAGGAGGGAAAAATTATACTAAGATTGGCAATGACAAGTCAGTGATCGGAGGTTTGGATGGCTCGAGAGCTTCCGATCCAAGGTCAGGAATAGTAGGTTCCTCCAGAGTCGAATAATATCCTCTCAAAGTAGGCTTGAGCATAGTTTTCTATGGCCTAGTCACTTTGAATGACCCTTGTTGGTCAAGTATTCACCATAACGGTGGTGGTGTTGGCTCTAATGCAACCGACAACAGGCCCTGAAGCTTTCGCGATCGGCGGAGATCTTGATCTTCCACATTGTGAAAATATCAAATGACACAGTAAGGCTTTAACTATTATTTAAAACCAAGAACACACTAGAAAAATTCCTATAAGATAAATCAAGCAAACCACTATCTAGTAGGAAGAACAGTTACGCTAGCCAACACTAGAGAAACTTACGGTACAAGTGCAACTCGAACACGAAAAAAAACTCTGGTTATACTCTACAAAGTGTGACCCGATGTATGCCCTAGGTACTATGGTATACCCCCAAAGTCACTCATGTAAGTCCCTAGAAAATGGGCAACTACGTTTCCAGCTTGCTGATAGTCACTAGGTAGGTACAGTCGACAGTTGGGTGGACTGCAATGAGTAGGATAACAAGTACGAAACCTGTCAAGGGTGTCGAAAGAAAGTGCTCCAGAAGACAATAGAGGATATCGAATGGATTTGAGGTCCACAAAGATCTGTAGGCAAATGCAGGCGATAGTATTCCTAAGACAGATCCTCAATATGCATTACCCACTACCTTTAGTCTATCTTTGGAGGGGTTATCTCTGCTACCTTTCCTCATGCGATCTCGTGTTTAGCCCCTGTGTTAGAGGGGGGTCCCGAATAACTTTTATGTCACTGGACTTTAACACTCCCTAGATCTAAC
Organism: Picea mariana; assembly: GCA_032191745.1. Lineage (NCBI taxonomy): Eukaryota > Viridiplantae > Streptophyta > Pinopsida > Pinales > Pinaceae > Picea > Picea mariana. The sequence continues at coordinate 123,595 of JASDQU010010515.1, read as the reverse complement.
TCCAATGTTTGTTTTAATGACCTTGAAGAGTTTCCTTTCCAACCTAATTCAAGGCCCTAACCCTAAACTAGTTGGTTGACCCTACAAACATAAAAAGTCTAATTAATTTTAGATTTAGCATTCGTTTTAATGGATTTATTTACTCAAGGGATATGGCAGTGAAACTAGTGATGTTATAAGAGATGAAAAGAGGAGAAAAATATGAAACTTGAAAGAAAAATTACTTCTAGTCAAAATTAAATATTTACAACTAACTCTTTGTAACCAACTTTTCTGTAACTACCTTTTTTCAAGATCTTTAAAAAGAATACCTAAAACAAAATTTCGCTTCACTACAAGCTACTTAAGTTTAAAGAAATCAATAAAGAACATAAAAAACATACTCTTTTTCCTTTCTAATAAAATAACTAACTCAAACTACTTTACCAAACTAAATATGAATCTTTTCTTTTTTTTGAAATTGCTTCAAATAGAAAAACTGAAATAAATCTTTTTTTCTCTTTTTTTTAAAGAACATGAAAGGGGTAAAAAGAAAACCAAGAAAAGACTAAAACAGATATTTGGCCCACTTCGGATCATACAAAATCGCTAAAGAAACCAAACAGGCAGATCAATCATTCAAAGACTCGCTTAAAACCCTTTCATAAGTAAACAAAAGAAACTTAAAAAACATGAGTAAATTGAAATCTAACCCAAGCTATGGCTATAAAAACATAGACTCTAAACTTTGTCAAGAAACACTGAGAAGTATAAACCTGAATCAGGAAAGAGGTTGGCTGCCTCTTTAAAAAAAAAAAATCTTGAACTAGACACGCTATTGTTGCTTCAGCAAACTACGTATGTATGTGGGTTGTTTACTGATCACAGTGCATATGTACCCGGGATGACCCAAAGAAGGGTGCGTACACCTCTGTACTTTCTTAAAAAAAGAAAGAAAGAAACAGTCTTATAGGGCAGGGAGAACTGGTATGGCACCTGAAGGTGACCATAATCCATTAAAAGACTTAGAAGACTCAACAGAAACTCGAAAGGAAGAAAAACCAATTAGACAACCCAAAATCCCCTAAAAAATGCTAGAGGTTTCTCCGGTATGGTCACCAGTTCTGTGAGAGGGAAACCCCCCCCCTATAACTATACCAGGGTTCAAAATGTAGGTAGATCAATTAACCATCTAAAATTCAACTAATTCTTTAAACTACCCCAAACATACCAAAACTCATATGAAGAAATCAAGAAAAATGAGATCGGGTAACTATACCTCGAATCCCACGTCTGGTGATGACCTCCTCATGCTTGGAATTTTCACTGACTGTACACCTCCTCCCAGGGCTGACCTGCATCCAAATATTGACAAATAGGAAATGACAAGCATGCTATTCCATATACAAATTAGGGTTAGATGTTAGAATGTCAAAACATAAACCAATAAAAGCATTCAGTACACCATGATTTAGGACATGAAAAGTAATTCTTTTATTAATAACTCAATGATTATACCTTTACAATCAATTTCAACTATCATCCATGAACCTGGTCTAGGATCCTCTTCACCAAGCTCCAAGTGAATGGGTTAAATGGGGGGAGAAGGGGCTAATGATGGAATTCTGAGGTAATTCTCACAAAAGGGTTGCAATATCTTGGGCAAGGAGGGGATGTGAAATTGGGCAGAGTTTCACTATTCTTATGTCTAGATATAAAATGAGACCCCAACAACTCATTTTATATGACAAAAGGATGGTTATTTGGTTGGGTGACGAGCTATAACAGGTGGATTAGTTGGGAAACTACCCAATAGCCGGTAATCTCAACGAATTCCTTGTAAATTTTTATTTTTTGCAACTTTTGCAAGTATACGCGGGTTGTAGTGGTGCAACATGCATATGTACACGAGATGTAGTGGTGAAACAAGCATATGTACACGGGCAGTAATGGTGGAGGGCACGCACATCTTCAAAAAATTGGTTTTTAAGAAGATCAACTCAATAGTGCTTTGGAAAAAAATGCAAGTAAGAGGGCCAAGGACATGTATGCATGAGTAGAGCAATTTAGGGTTATAACAAAAACCCTTTTATTTCTTCTGCAAAATTCAAATTAAACTGTTAAAGTAAGAGGAATATTCATCAATTTTGGGAATTTCTCTTAAGAGAATTTCACCAACTTTCCAAGGCAGAGGAATGAACTGTTTTTTCCTTGTTTCAGAAAAAGCATGAAGCCAAAACTTACACTGCCTTGCCACCTCTATGATAAATAACTTGTCTGACATATAATAAGGAAGAAATATAAACTTTTCATGAGAACAAAAAATCCTAATGATACTATAATTATCCACTTTCTCAAAAGTTACCTTTTTATCCAAAAACCTGGATGCTTCCATTGAAATCTTGGAAGTATCTTCTCCAAAGAGTAATTTCTTAAATTCAGAGACAAAATCATTGTAAACTTCATAAAATAATGGATAACTTTCTACCTCGAGAGAGATTGATACCACATAGTCATGGGTTTGATTTTTGAGTTTACCCATTTTCCAACACTCTAGCCTCTAAAATATGACAATTTGTGATAGCAAATATTAGATAAAATTCCATGTAGAACTTTTTATCACTTCTAAAATTCATCAACTGTGTGGAAATTTCATTTGATATGATATTTTCCCAATAAAAAAAAACTTTCTCATGAATTGCGAAATGCAAAATATATAGTTCCATCTGAGGAATAGTTGTCATAAAATCCTGACTGATAACCCTAGTAAATAACCAATCAATTTATCAAAAGGGTCCTTTAATGAATAAATCTGGATTCTGGATAAATATTCTAGCATTGTAGTAGGATCTTCTAAATATTCATACAGGTAATCGATTCCATTATTTTTCCCTCTAAGAAAATATATGGCTTCCTCTCCTTTGTATGTTAAGTTCAACTCCTATAGCTTTAACATTTTTTTGGGTACTGAAGGCATCAATAAAATATAGGAGTCACTTTATAGTGGAATGGTTCTTCTATTTTTGAGGAATTTGTCGAAGCACCAAGTGACAATATATTTTTACTCGAAAACCTCAGGGGCACAACTGATGAGAGCTATTCCTGATGTCTAAACCTTATTACTATATTTATTCGAAAACATTGAATAATACCAATATTCCCTCTGTTGGATTATTTAGAGGGGGGTTGAATCAGTAATGAGAAATTCATACCACTTATTAGTCCTTCTAACCACAATGTATATTCCTTTAAATTATTCAACAATATTCATCAATTCATCATTAATATATTATTGTAACATAAAACATTAACATCCATTAGTGCATAATAAACAATAATAGACACATCCATACAATGCAAAATACACCAATATTTTACGTGGAAACCCAATGTGAGAGAAAACCACAAAATTATTTTCTTATATGTCTTTAAGAATCACATTCAAGGAAGAAACAACTTCCAATTCTCTAGCTCCAACCAGAAGGAGGCTCCAACCCCCTTTTTTTTACAACTCCAACCAGAAGCTGGCTACAACCACCCAATTCTATGACTCCAACTAGAAGAAGGATCCAACCTGAAGGAAGCTCAAAATCCTTGATTCTCCATCTCCAATTGGAAGGTGGCTCCAACCACCTATCACCGTCCCATCCCGCCACACTAAAATATAAGTGCCAAATAACTAATGAAACCATTTTCACACTATCACTGTGAAATATACCATTATAAACTTGTACCAATCTATGCCAACAACTTGTAACCAACCTGCACCAATAACCTGTGATCAACCTATACCAGTAATCATCCTGTACCAATAAAAACCAACATGTATGTGACCTGTATCTGCTGCATATCGTGTATGTACATGACCTGTCTATACTACAACCTTCGTATGCATGCAACCTGTCTATACTGCAACCTGCGTATGTACACAACCTATCTATACTGCAGGCTATGTACACCTTCATAAATCTAGGTTTTTTACCTTCCTAAAAATCAGACTCTGTGCTGCCTATGTCACCTCATCCTGCAACCTATCACACAATTTACCAATCAACCTATACTATCAACCATGTACATCAATCACTCACACAACATATACCATCAAAAGTGCATCAAGATGCACATCACAATACCTCATAACCATCACCAAGACCAAGATGTTCTTTTAATAATATATCAAGATATCTATTCCACATCATCCATAAACAATGTTTCAACAATAATACTAGCAAATTCTCTAACCATGAACCAAAAATGTACCAATCATGTGTCACCAACACTACTATCAAGTGCCTCTAAATATGTACCAAGAATATCCCTCAATAGATCATATCTAATAACATATATCTCATACAAGAATATCATTCAAACCATGTGCATCTATGTCTTTCTAGTCATGTGCCATACATGTGCATACAATCATAATCATGTGTAATAAACCCTCACATAGACTAGAAATCAAACTCTCACTGATATGCAGCCTCAAACTACATCAACAACCTCACCAACACATCACAACCAAAACCCTCAACCATGTACCAAGAGATACAAGGTATTCCTCAACACTCAACCCAACAAGATGTAACAATAATGAATACCAATCATACCAGTGCTGCATTTATATAGATCTAGATCATACAATAAGTGGCATACAACCAACAACCTCTCTAGGGAAAATCCTCAAAATCCCATAACCATATCTCATGGAGACAACAATATCCAACTACACATAAGAATATGGCATACCTTTTGAACCTATAGATAGATTTGATGTACTTGAGCACTTTAGACCTTCATGGGAGCTTGATTTTAGACTCTAGAGACCTGACATCTTAATATTCTCAAGATTTCATGGATTTTCCCAACTTCATGTGACCTCTTCTTCTTCAACCTCCGTATGTACGTGCCCTCATCCATTTCATCTTGCTTTTGTATGTGACTTCCTCCACTGTATTCCACATGTTAGAAAAACAAGATTGTGGAGCAATGAAATAAAAGAAATGTGGAAATAAAACAAAAAAGATGCACAATACAATAGATACATAGATATACATGGTTCACTCAGTGTGGGATACGTCCACCAGAGAAATTTCCATGTCCTTCCTTTATTATTAACCAACAAATGAAGGGATACAACCTACAACAAACCAATTGTAAATTTCTCTTCTTTCTCTCACAGTATTCTCTCTCAGAATACAATATTCGCCATGATACATAGTTGCAATACATTACCCTCTTAAAAGAGAGTTGCCTTATAGGGAAAAAAAACCTAACATAACTTCTACCGTTAGATTTGTGACCTTATAATGAACAGTCTAGTTTTACTATGAAATTACAATATACATTTACAAGACAATTGTTCCTTTGGGGGCTTCGTCCCTGAACTCCCACCAGGTAACCCCTCCCCTTCACTCCCCTGCATGGAGGAGTGTACATTCTTCCGGGGTGTAAAGTCTTCATGGGGTATAAACATGGCTGAAAACAAAGACCTCTGAATCAGGACAATATTCAGGCTCCACAACCAACAATCTCCCACTTGGACACTAATCTCAACATCTCTACCACTATTGTATCTTCTAGACTATGATCCTTCTTGGACCTGGAAAATTTATCATCTTCATATTCATTCTTGAATAAGAAATGAAACTGACTAGGAACTTAGTTGCTCCATGGTTACTCCCTTAGTTAACATGTCTGCAGGATTCTGGCTAGTGTGTATCTTTTCCAACTTCAAATGTCCATATTCCAAGACAGATCGTATGAAATGGTACCTGAGTTGTATATGCTTAGTCTTCAAATATAAGGATGATTTATTTGCAATATGAATGACACTCTCACTATCATAGTACAGCCTACTATTCTCTTACTTCTTTCCCAATTCCTACATAAACCTATGTAACCAAATCATCTCTTTACTAGCCTCTGTAGCAACAACATACTATGCCTTTGTTGTTGAAAGTGAAACAACATTTTGTAGTTTTGAAATCCAACTTACTGTTGTTCCACCTACAGTAAAAACATACGATGTGGTTGTCTTCTTGCTATCTTTATCACCTTCCATATCTGAATCAACATATCCCTGTAGAACAATGTCCGAACCTTCAGAACATAATGCATGAGTATCTATACCTCTCAAATACCTGAGAATCCACTTTACTTCCTCCCATTGTTCTTTACTTGGATTTTTCATATACCTATTCACAACTCCCACTGCGTGTGCAATATTTGGTCTTGTGCAAACCATCACATACATCAAGCTGCCAATTGCTGATGAATAAGGGAACCTGTACATGTATTCTATCTCCTCCTGTGTCTTGGGAAACATTTCCTTAGTTAATTTTAAATGGATGGACAAAGGTGTACTAACTGGTTTTTCATTCTTCATTCTAAACCTCTCCAACACCTTCTCTATGTACTCACCCTAAGACAATGTCAATTTGCGATTTTTCATGTCTCTTGTTATTCTCATACCAAGGATTTTTTTTTCAACACCCAAATACTTCATCGTAAATGAATTAGCTAATTTCTTCTTGAGTACATTTATATCTTGCATATTAGACCTTGCAACAAGCATGCCATCTACATACAATACCAATATAATATAGCTTCCATTTTCTAGCCTTTTAAAATAAACACATTGATCAGAATGACATCTACTATAACCTTGTTTTGTCATAAACTTGTCAAACTTCAAATACCACTTCCTTGGAGCTTGCTTTAGGCCATACAATCTCATCTTCAACCTGCATACCAAATTCTCCTTCCCTATGAAATTGTTAGCGTTTCCATTTTTCTTTTCAATTAGAGTCGATTTTAGTCGTGTTATGGCCCATATGTCAAAACACGTGAAGTCAGGTACATGACAATGAAGGGGTCGAAGTTAGAAAGTGGTCGGTTGGCCCTTGGAAATGGGAAGAGATGTCAGAGTATAAACATATGTAAATGGTACGGGTATGTTGTTCTCAGAGACTTAGGTCTTGTTGAAAGGCAATATCTACGTGCCCCAGGTGGAGTCAAGTAGTTAATGGAAGTTGCGTCGACAAGTGCAGTAGCTATTATCAGCTCATTATGAAGGATGAGGGAATGAAAAATTGTTGCGTTCATATCATGTATTCCCTGCAACCCTTATCACCTGTACTTTACACGCGGGGATGTGCTATGGAAAATCTGCAATTCGATTTGAATCATCCAGTCACCATGAATTTAGTGTTCTTTGGAACGATTCCTCTTTCTACCTGATCTGTTATAAATTTCAGATGCTCTGCACCCATTTTATTCATGAAACCAAGTCCATGCACTATTTGTAAGTTTTCTTGGAAGCCTAGGTTGATCAAATTTTTCGCCTTGTGCATTTGCTAGATCCACCGCATGCAAGATAAATAGTAATCATGCCATGGAGACCTCCCAAAACATAAGGAAGGGTGTGCGAAGTGGCAGAATTGCCAGGCCTCATCCCCAAAGTGACTAGGATTTGTTCTCACTCACAATTGACACCCCCAAGGATACAGAGGGAGTTTTCCATTTACCCGTGGAAATGATGATATCACACCACGCGAACCTGGAGTGGAAGGACCTGCACAAGAAGGAAATATATTAGATGCCCTATCTCCCCAACAACAAATAACTCAGAGAAGGGGCAGACCAAATAATAATAAGGAAGCTGGGGAAACCTGAATCCCGAGTGAGCCGCTCGCAAGATTGGTTGCTAAAAAGTTACTTATTCATGTTGTTCGGCTGGAACCTATTGAAAGCACAAGCTGAGAAAGTGGGAACAGAACGAGGAGATTGGATGCCATGGGTAAAAGTGATCAATATCCATATCAAGAGCTGAAGTAGGTGAAACTATATATCGTCAAACTTTACCAAGAAAGAAGGGAGCTGAACAACAACTAGCGACAAAGACTATTGAAGTGTTAGCAGTGCAAGGCTACAGAGGGAATGTGACATGGCTCAAAATATAGCTCAGAGAGGTGCAATATACAATCATACAGTTGTGCTAAGCATAGAGGTTGTCAGAGGAAAGGTATGTAGAGTATTCTAGAGAATGTGAAGCAATCGAGGAGAAAGCCTATGCAACTCTCGCTAGCGAACAAAAGAAACAAGATTAACTGAGTTCATTCTTGTATCCTTAAACAGAGGGAAAATCTTGACAGTTTTGAAGGAGGCATCACCCTAATACATTTTGTCATTTTGATAACGGCCATGACAATCAACAACCACTTGTTGCACACATTCCCCTAGAAATGAGTGCGCGACAGAAATCAAAGCCATTACAGTAGATAGCGAGACTTTGACAGACACTTGTCCATTCATATATCTGATTGAAGGAAAGCATTGACACATCACTCTCTCATGACGAGACCTGATTAATAACCAAATCCCTATGGAGGATTACAAACAGTCATGATGTAGCCAAATGTATTTGTCGTCTATTTTTGGAAAAGCATCATGCGAAGAGTCATTTAGCGCAGACAATCAGTTTCCTAGTTTTTAGAGATAACAGTTAGAAGAGCAGGGTAGCCCAAGCAACACCCTCGCCTATATATTTGATATTTTCAATGTAAGTCGGGTTGGTTGGAAAAATAAGTATAGACAATGATTATTGTATGTAGTTTCAGCTCGATCAAAATTTAATGCAAAAGTCCTGAAGCTTTGATGAAAATATTCTAATTGTAGCAGTTGGATGTATTGTTTTCCTTTATTTGCATACGTACTTCATGTTTTCTTTATTCATATCTTTTTTTTTCTAAATAGGAATGAAATTTTGAACTTGTGGATTCACTACGCAGTGACCGTTGTTCGTGCCATTTAGACAAAACGTTTTTCCTCTAAATTTATATTCTGAATTCATCCTCTACAGTGATTCGAGTTTCTTTATGTATTTTCTCCCCGCCTCACACAACAATTTTACACTGAATATTGTTTCTCGTTTAGCATTTTATCCTCTCAAGTTCAGTCACCGAGTCATTTGTTCCCATCGTTTTTCTCGAACTGACTCCATAGACCAAGGTCTTACTCTATTGCCCCAATATAACCAAAACCCATTATTTCAAAGGTGTTAAATCTAGCCAACAACTTTAAAGCCATATCCCATGCTGAGACAGTATCTCCCGAGAGATCCCTCTCCAGGTCCGAAAGGCTAGTTTCAGGTCTCAAAGTTGGTTGAAAAAGTTACCTCTGTCATCTGTTTATCAGCCGAGCAGATTTACAGAGTGCTAAAATTCTAGCGTCATTGTCAAGGACAAAATTGAATAGATTTTCCCTGGGAGAATGACTAACATTGTAGTTTGACCCCTCAGGGTAATAGAGGGAAAAACATCTATACCGGCTGAAACATTTTTCCTAGAGAATCCAGTAAAAAGACCAGTATCTCCAAGTAGCATAGTTTAGAAACCCTGTCTTCGAAGACGATATATACTAGAGAAAATCCCGACTCAAACCCTGCAAATCCTATGTACAACCCCGAGAAAATTCTACGCAGGACTAGAGAGAAAGCACTAGACCCGTTCTATTATTTGCACAGAAGTCGGTCCTTACCCAAAGACAATGCGCAAAGCATTTACGATCTTGATTTTGACGCATTATTTGAACAACCCTTGTTCAAGTCTATGTTGGAAACCAACTTAGACGAGATAGTTTTCGACCAGAAGATATTCCAAGCCCTAGTGTCTAATAATATCCCTCAAATCCCCAACCCTCCTAGATCCATGGGGGCCAGATTCTCCCCCCTCATTCTGCGATCCCAACTGCATGATTTGTCCTGGAATTAAAACTAGAGGATTAAGCTCTATGATGCTGAAGGAAACACTTCAGCCCAGAAGCATCTGGATTGTTTCAACAATTTCGTCGACCTAGAAGAGGTAGAATATGCAGACATGAAAATGAGGTTGTTCACATAGAGTTTTATGGGGAAGGTGAGGAAGTGGTTCAAAGCCGTCCTGAATGCAAGCATTCAATATTTTTCTGCATTCGAAACGTCTTTCATTACTAGATGGGGAGACAAGAAGAA
>JASDQU010010515.1:98399-113557 GCA_032191745.1 Picea mariana | reverse complement strand
ATTTCGTCGACCTAGAAGAGGTAGAATATGCAGACATGAAAATGAGGTTGTTCACATAGAGTTTTATGGGGAAGGTGAGGAAGTGGTTCAAAGCCGTCCTGAATGCAAGCATTCAATATTTTTCTGCATTCGAAACGTCTTTCATTACTAGATGGGGAGACAAGAAGAACCCCTTGCAGTTGTTAATGTAGTACAATAATATGAAGAAGGCACCGGAGGAGATGGTGCAAGAATTCTCAGCCCGTTTCATGAAGGTTTATAAATCAACTCCTGTAGAAGTCCAACCACCTCCCAAGTTTGTGCAGTTGCGATATGATGACTCCTTCGACAATGATTTCGCCTTGCTATTGAGAGAAAGAAGATCAAAAAATCTAGACGCGATAATGAGCAATGTGATCGAAGTCGAGGTAAATATGATGGCATCCAGGAATATCGAACAGAGATTCAACAAAGGCGATAAGAAGCCCCAAGGATATGAGCAACCATCAATGTCGAGATCCATAGATGACAAATTCAAATTAATGATGAGAACCATGGAGAAGGTAATTGAGAAATTTTCCATGGGAAACAAACCCATTGCTTGAGAATAGCATGACCCCCACCCCAGGAATCTGAACCTCAAAAGGGGTCAAGTCCCTCAAATAAGACAGAGGGAACAAGGGGAGCAAAGAGATCAAGGTGACCAATAGACGAGGCCTCCATTCCAAAACAACTATGTGAATGAGGATTTCAATCAGATGTTCGAAGAACAAATGCATTGTTGCGATGACAAGAACTCGCTCGTGTTTTTTAAAAATAGAGAACATGATCGATACATGAGCCAAAACAATGATTTTATGTTGGAGACAGATGATGCATGGTTTGGGGAAACAGATGATGTGTTGTCCTAGGAAATGAAAGAATTCAGAAAGGGTTACCAGAATGCCATCATGTAGTTTCAGAAGAAATATAACCTCCGGAACAATGAGGTGCACACTGAATATCAATATACAAACCCCATAAGAAAACCTCTGATAGACACCCCTTCCACAAGCCGGCCAAGGCCGGAAAACACGACCAAGGATACGACTGAAAAAGAAAAGTCAAAGGAGGAGGCCTTGAAAAAAATGCTGGAAGCAAGACGAGAAGTGGGTAGAAAAGAGGTAGAGAAGGTTTGTCCTCCCTTTAACTTTGAGCATGAAATGGCCAAAATCAAAATCTTTGTCCCCTTTAACAAACTTATTAGAAAGGGTGAATATCGGGAGAAAATTATTAAAATTTTGAAAATGGGAGGGACCTCCAATACTTTGAATGTCCAAGACAATCACCCTGTTATCTTGTTTAGTCTGCACGTTGAAGAGACAAGTGATACTGAGGATGTCTCTCCATTCTATGTCAGTCTAAAGTTTCATGACATGACCCTGCATAATTCCATGCTTTATTCAGGTGCATCGCACAACCTCGTGCCAAAGGTGATCATGGAAAAATTGGGTTTGGACATCACCATGCCCTATAAGGACCTTTTCTCTTTTGATTTGAGGAAAGTCGAGTGTTTGGGTCTCATCAAGGACTTGGTCGTGTCATTGGCCCAAATTCCTTCGAAGAACATGGTTATGGACGTGGTCATGGTGGACATACCCCCTAAGTTTGGCATGCTATTGTCCAAGTCATGGGTTGTGAAGTTAAAAGGGACCCTGCAAATGGAAATGTCATATGCCACCATTCCTATGTTTTTCCAGGACAGACAGTTATACAGAGAAGTGCTGGTGAAATACATGGTAAGAAAAAAAATGCAGCCAAACAACCATCCCATATAATCCATCGACACTGAGGTTGGTTCCTCTATATTCTATAATGACCTGAGTTTTGAAGAGAAAGAGCCGACAACCATCATCACAGCCGATGAGGAAACTGCACAAAAAGCAAAAGAGTGTGTCGACCCAAAAGATCGCGTAGAAAATGAGATATGGAATATGAGTTTTGATGGCGTTGTTAGTAAGGAAGCAGAAGGTTTCGGCATATGGGTAAGCCCCCGCGAGGTGGGCACAAAGCTATTTTCATACAATCTCACATTTGAATGCAAAAATAACATGGCCAAGTATGAGGCATTGATTCTGGGCCGAAAGTGTTGAAATAATTAGGCACAAAGAGGATAGAAATGCACGGAGACTCTGAGCTGGTCATAAACCAGGTAAAAGGCATATATCAAGCAAAACACCCCAAGCTAAGAGCATACAAAAAATTGGCGTTGGATCTCCTCAAGAAATTCTCGGAGTACGATCTGTGAGTTATCCCTAGGGAGAAAAACCATATCGTCGATGCATTGGCGACCTCGGCCTTGGTTTTAAAAATCTCCGTATTCCCTAATAGAAAATACGATATTGAAGTCAGACACAGGTCGACGATACCTGATAATATCGAACATTGGTAGGTGTTTGAAGACGACAAAAAAGTGGAGATATTTCTCCAATTGAGCGATGAATTTTCTAATATAAACATTGACGATGACTGTTGCTGGGACGAAGATGGGAGTGCGGATGCGCATAGTAATGGCGACCCTTTCTAGAACTAGATAACAGGAAGGGACATAGTACAACTAAAAAATAACATCATCCCAAAGGGGTTAGTTCCGCTGGAAAATTTGTTTGACGAAAATGACGTAGCCAAAAATCCCAAGATCATTGCAAATGAAGAAGATGTCGAAGATTGCAACATCAGGATTGAGGAGGACCCAAAAATAATAAATTTTTCGAGAACACTCAGCCCATAAGTCAAAAAAGACTATGTTAAGATCATGAAGGATTTCTCCGATGTTTTCTCTTGGAGCTATGATGACTTGAAGGTGTATGACACTAAAGTAATCTAGCATGTCATCCCTCTCAAGGAATACTAGAGGCCTTTCAAACAAAAAACGAGACAGATAAATCCCCTGCTACTGCCATTGATCGAAAAGGAGGTAAAGAAACTGTTCAAAGATAAGATTATTGTTTCTTTAATATTTTCGAAATGGGTAGCTAATTTGGTACCTGTAAGAAATAAGAGCAGTGAAATAAGAATGTGTATGGACTTCCGAAAATTGAACAAAGTTTCCCTAAAGGACCACTACCCTCTCCCTAAAATGCACTATATCCTGCAAAAGGTTGTGGGGTCCTAGAAGATGTCCATGCTAGATGGTTTTTCAGGGTATAATCAGATCATGGTCCACCCGAACGACAGGGAAAATATGGCCTTTACGACACCATGGGGAACATTCATGTATGCCAAGATGCCTTTCGGCCCGATGAACGTTAGAGCTACCTTCCAAAGAGAAGTGGACATCACGTTTTCTAATGAAAAGTATAAGTTCATTGTGATCTATATAGATGACATCACGATATACTCTGACTCCGACAAACAACACCTCGGGCATGTAAAGAAAGTTTTTCAGAAGTGCAGGAGATTCAGCATATCACTAAATCCGAAAAAGTCACACTTTGGGATGGAAGAAGGGAAGTTGTTGGGGAAAATTATCTCTAAAGAGGGAATTAAGATAGAACCCAATAGGGTTGAAGGAATTCTCAAAATCGACACTCTGCGCAGCAAAAATGAAGTGAAATCCTTCATGGGAAAAGTAAACTTCTTGAGAAGATTCATCCCAAACCTAACAGAGATTATAAAGCATATCACCTGCATGCTCAGAAAGGGGAATGAGATCAAGTGGAACCCAAAAGCCAAGAAGTTGTTTGAAGATATCAAGGTGGAATTGACTAGAGCTCCTATGCTAGCCAATATAGACTTCATGAAAGATTTCATTTTGTTTTCATTCACCTCAGAGCATATGATTGTCAGTGTGTTGTTACAGAAAAATGAGCATAAATTTGAGAAACCTATAGCCTATTTCAGCAGGATGCTGAGGGAGGATCCACTAAGGTATGAAATTATGGAAAAATAAGAATACACCTTAGTGAAGGCCCTAAAGGAGTTCAGAACATACATATTACACTCCCATATTATCTCTTATGTGCCCAACAACTCAGTTAAGGATATCCTGACTCAGTCTGACCCCGAAGGGAGGAGAGGTAAGTGGATAGCAGCCATGTTGGAATATGACCTAGATATTAAGCCTACGAAACTAATTAAGGGTAAGGGCCTTGCAAAGATAATGAAACAGTTAGATTGCGATGTTGTGGGAATGAATTTCATTGTTGATTTGTCAGAGATCCATTAGGAAGAAACACTTGCGCAGGTGTCTCAGAAGTTTGCCAATTCATCGTGGTATGTAGACATCATCTATGTGTTAAAGAATCTCCATGCCCCTCTAGGTGTAAGTAAGACCAAGGCCATATTTCTAAATATTAAAGTGGTTAAGTTTTGCATCCTGGATAACTCACTTTACTGGAAATATCTTGGGGGAATATTGTTGAGCTGTTTGCTGGAAAATGATGTGAAGCGAGCCATAGAATAATTTCACAAAGGTGATTTCGGAGGGAACCACTAATGGAAAACCATCGCACACAAAATCTTGAGAGCAGGTTACTATTGGCCTACAATCTTCGCAGACATGTACAAAGAAGCCTCCAGCTGCCAAAAATGTCAGATTTTCGACGGGAGAAGAAATATGCAGCCCTTGCCACTAAAGTCGATCTTAGTAAAATAACCTTTCATGCAATGGGGTTTGGATTTCATAGGGGAAATAAATCTGCCATCCTTGGTGCAACACAAATGGATGCTCACGGCCACCGGCTATTTCACGAAATGGATAGAAGTGATCGCCACGAAGCAAGCTACCGATGCAGTAATCATCCAATTTCTGGAGACAAACATCTTGTCGAGATTTGGATTCCCCGTCAATATCATAACAGACAACTCGGTTGCAATCAATTCCAAGAGGATGGAAACGTTTTTTTAGGATTACAATATAACCCTGGGGCATTCTATGACGTTCTAACCATAAGGAAATGAGTTAGCATAATCTTCAAATAAAATCCTAACCATGATCATCAAAAGACTCCTGCAAGACAATAATAAATCTTGGCATAAGAATCTTATCTACGCGCTGTGGGAAGATTGGGTTACCACCAAGAAGTCCATCTCAACGTCGCCTTTTCAGATTGTATACGACGCAGACACAATTTTCCATACCACACTGGGGTTTCCCGTCAGAAAGCTGTTGCAGGAACAGGAGGCCGATCCAAATGACACACAGAGGAGAATAAATCAACTGATTCACACACAGTAGATGAGGGAATAGGTATACAATCGATCACAACTCCACCAGGAGAGGATGAAGAGAACCTTCGACAAGCATTCTAAGTAGGAGGAATTTAAGGTAGGGGAGCTGGTGCTAATATGGGATGTGAGGAATGAAGATAAAGGAAAACACGAAAAGTTTCGCCACCTTTGGATGGGTCCATTCAGAGTCAGTGCGTATTGCGGGAGCAATGCTTATTTTCTAGAAGGATCAAATGGAGAGTGCCTTGGTTAGGGTCCTGTAAATGATAGGTTCCTCAAACATTATCTGACGAAATAAAATCCGTTTAAGTCATATGTCATTGTAAATAGTCGTTTTATTTTTGTGTCGAGTCAGTAGGTCAGCAGAAAATTGAAGCTCGAAGTGAAGGCTCTGAGTTTATGCTGAGTTTTTTAGAAGCTGCGTTGATAGGTTTAGGTCACGTTTTGTTTTTCATATTGCAGTGTTTGTTGTCCCTGACCAAGTTTTGAGGAACACTTGGTCATATTTGACCACTTTTGGGACTTCGATAGCTTGTCAAAGATGGAGTGCAATGCAAAGTGGAAATCATGGAAGCTAGACCCCTTTTTGTGTCCTTTTTGGGTTTTTGGGGATAATGTAATGGGAAAGGGATGTCGGCCCATGGGTTTACCCATTCTTAGGCCCACTGTTGTATATATAAATAGATGTATATGTGAAGTAATTAAAAAGGGTGGGGGGAGAAGAGTAGTACAGTGAAATCTATGTGATCGAAGAGTTGGGAGTTGTGCTAAGTGCTGGTAATGATTGTAAATGCTTTGTGCATACTGTAAGAGACTAAGTGCAGGATATTGTAGAAGGCTCTATGCTTTTAATGCAAGGAATAAGGATCTAGCGAGCTACACAGATATTCTATCCTATGTGAAGAGGGATTTGGATGGCTTTGTGTTGTAACCTGATTAACTGAAGCTAATAAAGAAGAAGACGTTGTGGACGTAGCCCCAGGGTGGGGGTGAACCATAGTAAATCTGTGTGTTGTTCTCTATTCCTCGACCTGATGTGTTTGTCTCTTCCTTTTCTAAGTGCTTTGATGTGTTTAGATAGATATATTTATGATTTGTGCTTCTAAGATATGAATAAATGTTAAATCTGGTATGTAAGATGCTTAGTGCTTGATCTGCTGAATCTAATATATCTTGTTGTGGCTAAGTGGTGAATTATCTTAGATATAAGTACATACTGTGATGCTCTATGCTATTTGCAAAGTATAATAAGGGTTGAATATTGATGAATAATCTATGCTAAGTGATTGCTAAGTATTATAATCACAGATCTGTGTCCCAGCTAAGGTTGCAGACACCTGAGACTTGCAACCACCCCTGCTTCTACCTCATTTGAGACTTCTACTGCTTTGCAGGTGTTGTCAAAAGGGTCGATAGTTAGGGTTTTGTTGGTGCATTTTTGTAGCGTTGAACCCTGGGTCTACCCCTATGCCAACAAATGGCTCTGTTGTAGGGACCTAAAACTGTGATTGCTGGGAACTGAGCAGAAGAAGATTTGTGCAAAGATTAATCCTGAAATTGTGAAAGCTCTATTCATGGATATATTCCCTAGTGTGTAGTGATCCACTTGATTTGAAAAGATCTGTGCTGAAGAACGAAGCACAGATCTAAAGGAAAGAAGTCAGATCTACAAGAAAAGAGATTGATACTGAAAAAATAAAAATAAAATAAAATAAAATAAAAATAAAAAGGGTCAGATCTACAGAAAGAGGTAAGATCTGTAAGCTATGTGCTTTGATAAAGGTAACAATAGTTAAAATTTCTTAGATTTGGAAGTTTTGTGCCCTGTAGAAGTAAAATAAGTGAAAATGTTTTTTTCTAAAGTATGGATTTAGGTATGCTTGATAGATTTTGTCCTAGCTTGAAAACTAGGGAATTGTTAGATGAAAGAACATTTGATATGAATAGATCTGATAATAATAATGAAAGATATGTTATACCTATGCATAGGAAGAATTTTTGGACTAACCAATGGATGCAGGATCCTAGAAACAAATTTTTGCAGGCTAGCCATTATGACCCTAGCAAGAAGTACATGAAAAGTTGGGGATCATTGAAGAGAAAGAGAGGATTAACTCTTTGTCATAGTTGCAGAATACCAGGACATCTTGCTAAGGAATGCCCTAGGAGAAACCCTAGTTTCCTCTATTGTAAGGCTATGGACCATGAAGTACTGGATTGCCCTAGAATGATTGCTAGACTTGAAAAGCTGAATATGGAGCAAGCAAACTCTAAAGGACATCAAGAGACTAAGATTATAGAAGAACCCCAAAAACAATAAGAGATTATGTTACCGAAAATGAAAGAAACCTTGGATGAACATAAAGATACGAGTTTGTCAGATATCTTCAAAGAAAAGAAGAAAATCGAAGTAAGAATATGAGACTTCGACATTGACTGTGCTCTGGATGAGGGAACATATATGAACATTATGACATAAAGTACTTGGGAAACCCTAGGAAGGCCTGCTATGGTTCCTTCACTAGGAAAAATAGGGTTGTTTAAAGGAAAAATGGTAACCCTATGTGGCAGGATTACCCAGATAGCTATGAGTACCCATGGAGCTTCGACATTGGAATAATTTGAAGTTATTAAATTTATTGAGGACCATGCCCCATTTCCATCTTTGTTAGGAAAGATATGGATTGAAAAGGACCAGATCCAGAGAAAAGAAGAAAAGGAATCCCTAGAATAGAAGAAGCAAGAACTCATGGAATTTATGACTAGAAGGATCACCTACTTGATGGAAGAACAAGAGAACAAATATAAGCTATTGAACACCAGGGACTTGGATGTCAAAGCTATACGAGCATTAGAGGAACCAGAGAATACCAAAATACCTAATCCATATGATGAAGGAGTATTACCCTTGGATCTGAAGAAAGAATCTCAGCATGGTCAAGTGACTATGTTGAGAGAAGATAAGAATCAGATAGAAAATGGATAACCGAGATGAAGCTCACTGGAAAGAAGGCTAGGAGGCTAAGTAAGAAGAGAGCTAAGATCGAAAAGTTGCAGAAGATTCCAGAGGAAACTTCGCAGAAGGAAAAATCATAGGAATTGAGCTTCACCGAGATATCAGAACAACGACATATGGCACTTCACCGTGGTGAAGAAATATAGCCGTTGGACTAATAAACCCATTGGAATTCCACCCCGAACAGACATAAAATCATTAAAGGATCACCACCAGACCATTGGACAATGCCATAATGAATGGACCAACATTCATGGAAGCTTCATACCTATTGGAAGAAGACCGTTGACAAATTTCCTATCGAGCTCATCCCGCCATGGCCAAAGAACACTTTTTCCAAATGAAAATTTGAAGCTCACAGAACTAGTGATTGTCTACAGTGATGATTGCAAAAAGATTGTTCATCTTAGTGCAGTATTTTGAGATCATCGTGACCCCGATTATCTTTTTCGAGTGTGTATGTCCGACGATCTCACCGCACTTGAGGAATCTGTCACAGAGGCCCTTCTCAATTTAATGAATGAGAGATTCATGTCGAAAAGAAGAATGTCCACTAGAGTCCAAGCGTCATTGACGAGAGGAGTGAAAGCCTTCCCATCAACTGCTCGAGTAGGAACATCTCGAGCCAATGCAGAGAGAAGAACTAAGCGTAAGGACGACATAGCCAACACGAAGTTAGTGTCATCCATCCTACCAGCTTACATACCCCCTTTGAGAGGTGAGATTAATAGGGATAGTGTCCCTAGAGACTTTGAATACACCCTATTCACTGCATATGTACCGAAAGGAATACACACCTACAACACAAATAAGGACAAGGTTACAGCGTTGAAGTTTTTCAACTTCAACCTGGGGGACTGTAAAGCTTACAACATGCTCACCTCGTATAAGTACTTGATGAGAACAAAGGGAAATAATTTGCAAATCATCCCTCAACAATGGATGATGAACCTCACACAGTCTACTTTACTCAACATTATGAAAATACCGCACTTCAACAGACACCAGGAGGTGAATGCTTATGTAAAATTGCTTCTAGCAAGTTACCACAGAGGATACCTATGGTTAGATCATCGCATAGATGTTGATTCAATGTTGATCAATAGGATCACCAATATTAGCATGCAGGGCCCTGATCCCCATGAGTAATATCTTGGAAAGACCACAGACCACGCTCTTGTGCAGAAGATCAAAGAAGCCTATGGTGATGTTGAGAAAGGTGCGGAAGGCTACACGGTAGCTTCTATTGAAAGTGGTGCAGTGCACCTCACATGCCAACTGATCGCAGGGAATTTGGTACACAAGAATCGACCAACACAATTATCTAGCTTTGTATTTTACCTCCTAGGAAAGTGTGCAAAGGGAATACAGATGAATTGGGCAAAGTACTTGGTGAATAAACTGGAGATTGACTGTAGAGAAGCCTATGATCAGGGGCACGAATTCCATTTTAGCCGGATCCTGGTACTGATCACTTTTGTTGCATGGGAGCTACCAGAAGGCACAACCTTCACAGACCTTGACCCCTTTGAGCCACTAGCTGCAAAGTTCAGTACATTACGGTACTCAAACGACATGAGAAAGAAATGATAATCGAATCCCATTTTCCATGTGTACTGTAACCAATTGAAAGAAACCATAAGGAGTGAACCTTGCATAACCCTGAACACTTTACAGAGATTCCAACCTCTTATAAAGTTCAGCATGGACTGCCACTTTATATACCTAACCCCACGCACTGATGAGCACCAGGAACAACTTCATTCCTATTATAAGCTGACAGAAGAAGACCTGGAAGAGATCACCAAGGAATGGTTGGCGGACCTCCTTGTTTCAGCAAACCTTTCAGAAATGTCCGACATCGACAGCCATGGAACTGTGCAGAATACACCTGGGCCTAGTAAGACAAAGAAAGAAAAGATAATGAAGAAGACTGAAGAAGTCTAGGATGTTGACAACCTATTTGTAAGGATGACTTCCATTGCACCAGATGAAGAAGGTGATGACAAAGAAGGTACAGAAACTGAACAACAGAAATTCGAAGTACCACTGCCTAAGGATGAAGAAGACTCATCGAAGAAAAGGAAGGTCTCACCTCTGAAATATTTCTTTAGAAAGAAACCAAGAACCCCTGTAACCAAGATGCGAACTTACCTCACATTGGATGAATTTGATTTCATTGTTGCAGTGGTCAATGATGCTTCAAAGGAAATCATAAAGAAGCAGGAGGTGAAGCAGGAACAAATGTATAAACAAATTGAGATCGCGCTCCAAGGAGTACAACAAGCACTCCAGTATAGCCAAGCAATCTCTACTACACCTTTTCCAGAAGGAACAACAGAAGTGGGATATGAATCAGTTCAGCTCCACAAGATTTTTGATACAGTCGAAGTACGCCTTCGACATGCTTAGGAAGAAAAAGTGCAGGCCACCCAGGCCCTAAAGAAAGCACAGGAGGAAATTATTGAGCAATGCCAAGCTACGCAACAAGAGAAGAATGCTCTCCAAGAAAAATTTGAAGAATACAGAGTGAAGATCCAAAAACAGAAAGAGCAACTGCTCGCAAAGAAGATAGGAATTAAAGAAGCAGTCAACAAAGCATTTTTCTCTATGACCGGATTAGAGCAGAAGGCGGAAGAGCCGATAGAGCACCAAGTGATGAAGCTGGCTGAAGTTATTCAGCAAATTCAACAAAGGGTCATAGAATTTGAGCTTCATACCATACCAAATATTCCACAAGAAGTACGCAACCAGTGAGAATTGAATGCTCAAAGAACAGTCGAGAGGATTAAAACACTTACTACAGAATGTAAAAAACTAAGTAGCAGAAGCGTGCAGATATATGAACAACTATCTGAAGACCCAGAGTTGAAGAAACTGGAGTCCCAACTCTATGAAGAAAAGAAGCACGCAGATACAATAAAGGCGCAACTCAAGCTCCTGTCACCCATCAAGAGGATGAAGAGATCCTAGGAACAACACACTGCCCAACAACTCATTCTTACCATGCAGAACAGAGTGATGTAAGTCACTCAGAAACTCCAACCAAGCCAGGAGGCAACCTACCTACTATTTGAAGAAATTGAAGGCCAAGGAATACTACTAGAACAAGTAGTTGTTACAGTCGAGCAACAACTGGAAGGACCTATCAATGAAGTGTTTGTTCAGGAATTCGCTAAGAAAGAAGCAATAGAACAGAGACAAGTCGAAGTAGCTCGAGCCAAGCTCAAGACCTTTGAGGCAAATTTACCTAGACCTGAGTGACTCAGGACGAGTCACAGGTGAGTGTTGGGGGCCTGTTGGCCTTGGCCAAGTTTTTAGGAACACTTGGTCATATTTGACCATTTTTGGGACTTTGACAACTTGTCAATGATGGAGCGCAATTCGAAGCAGAAATCATGGAAGCTAGACCCCTTTTTGGCTCCTTTTTGGGTTTTTGGGGATAATGTAATGGGAAAGGGATGTCATCCCATGGGTTTACCCACACTTAGGCCCACTGTTGTATGTATAAATAGATGTATAGGCAAAGTTCGTAAAAAAGGGGGGGGGAGAAGAGTAGTACAGTGCGATCTATGTGATCGAAGAGTTGTGAGTTGTGCTAAGTGCTGGCAATGATTGTAAATGCTTTGTGCATACTGTAAGAGACTAAATGTAGGATATTGTAGAAGGCTCTGTGATTTTAGCGCAAGGAAGAAGGATCTAGCGATCTGTGCAGATATTCTGTCCTATGTGAAGAGGGATTTGGATGGCTTTGTGTTGTAACCTAGTTAACTAAAGCTAATAAAGAAGAAGACTTTGTGGACGTAGCCCCTGGGTGGGGGTGAACCACTGTAAATCTGTGTGTTGTGCTCTGTGTCTCGACCTGATGTGTTTGTCTCTTCCTTTGCTAAGTGCTTTGATGTGTTTAGATAGTTCTATTTATGCTTTGTGCTTCTGATATATGAATGAATGTTAGATCTGGTATGTAAGATGATTAGTGCTTGATCTGTCGAATCTAATCTATCTTGTTGTGGCTAAGTGTTGAATTATATTATATCTAAGTAGATACTGTGATTCTCTGTGCTATCTGCGAAGTATCATAAGGGTTGAATATTGATGAATAATATATGCTAAGTGATTGATAAGTATTATAATGATAGATCTGTGTCCCAGCTAAGGTTTCAGACACCTGAGTCTTGCAACCACCCCTGCCTCTACCTCGGGTGAGACTTCATCTGCTTCGTAGGTGTTGCCGAAAGGGCTGGTAGTTAGGGTTTTGTTGGTGCGCTATTGTAGTATTGAACCCTGGGTCTGCTCCTATGCCAACAATGTCGAAGATTCAAAATAAGGACCAATGTTCAGGCACCTGGTCTACTGTTATTTGCTACCTCACGGGGAGGATAGCATCCCCGTTGGAGCCAACTATTAGCGTCACCATTTTTCTTTTCAATTAGAGTCAGTTTTAGTCAAGTTATGGCCCATGTGTAAAAACATGTGAAGTCGGGTATGTAACAATGAAGGGGTCGAAGTTAGCAAGTGGTCGGTTGGCCCTTGAAAACAGGAAGGGATGTCAGAGTCGAAACATGCGTAAATGGTACAGGTATGTTGCTCCTAGAGAGTTGAGTCTTATTGAAAGGAAATGTCTATGTGCCCTAGGTCAAGTCAAGTAGTTAATGGAAGTCACGCTGCCAAGTGAAATAGCTATTATCAGCTCATTATGAAGGCTCAGGGAATGAAAAATCACGACGTTCATATCATGCATGCACTGCATCCCTTATCACCTGTACTTTACATGCGTGGATGTGCTATGGAAAACCTACAATTCAATTCGAAACATCCAGTCGCCATGAATTCAGTTTTCTTTGGCATGATTCCTTATTCTGCCTGATCTATTATAAATTTTAGATGCTCCGCACCCGTTTTATTCGTGAAACTAGGTCCACACACTGTTTGTAATTTTTCTCGCAAGCCCAGGTTAATCGTTTTTTTAGCCTTGTGCATTTGTTGGATCCACCGTTCACAAGATAAATAATGGTCATGCCATGGATACATCCAAAAACATAAGGAAGGGCGTGCAAAGTGGCATAATATCCAGGCTTCAGAACCAAAGCGGTTGGGATTCATTCTCACTCACAACAGGCATCCCTAAGGATACAAAGGGAGTTTTCCCTTTACCCGTGGAAAAAATGATATCACAACACGTGGAACCTAGAGTGGAAGGACCTACACAAGAAGGAACGATATTAGAAGCTATTTCTCCCCAACAACATATACCTTAGAGAAGGGGTAGACCAAAGAAGAATAAGGAAGCTGGGGAAACCCGAATAATGGGCGAGCCGTGCGCAAGATCAGTTGCTAAAAAGTTACTTATGTGCATTGTTTGGCTGGAACCTGTTGAAGGAACACATCGAGAAAGTGGGAGCATAACGAGGAGGATGGATATCGCAGGTAAAAATGATCAAGATCCATCTCAATGGATGAAGGAGGCGAAACTAGCTATCGTCGAACTTTACCAGGAAAACAGAGAGCTTAGACAACTGCTAGTGACAAAAACTATTGAAGTGTCAGCAGCGCAAGGCTATGAAGGGAATGTGTGATGGCTCAAAACACATCTCAGAGAGGTGCATGATACAATCATATAGTTGTGCGAAACATAGAGGTCGTTAGAGGAAAGGTATGGAGAGAATTATAGAGAATGCGAAGTGGCCGAGGAGAAAGCCCGTGTAGCTCTCGCTGGTGAAAAAAAGAAACAAGATTAACTGAGTTTGTTCTCGTATTCTTAAACATAGGGAAAATCTTGACATTTTTGAAGGAGGCATTTCCCTAAGACATTTTTTCATTTTGATAACAACCATGATAGTCAACAATCATTTGTCATGCACATTCCCCCAGCAAATGAGCGCGCAACATAAATCAAAGCTGTTACAATAGATAATGGGACTCTAACAAACACTTGTCTGTTTAGATATCTGATCGAAGGAAATCATTGACACATCACTCTCTCATGATGAGACCTGATCGATAACTGAATCCTCATGGCAGATTACAAACATTCATGATGTAGCTAGATGTATTTGTCATCTATTTTTGGAAAAGCGTCATGCAAAGAGTCATTTAGCACAAACAATCAGTTTCCAAGTTTTTAGAGATATTAGTTATAAGAGAAGGGTAGCCCAAGAGGCATCCTCGCCTATATATTTGATATTTTCAATGTAATATTGGTTGGCTGGAAAAATTAGTATAGACAATGATTATTGTATGTAGTTTCATCTCGATCGAAATTTAATGCAAACATCCTAAATCTTTGATGAAAATATTCTAATTGTAGCAGTTGGATATATTTTTTTCCTTTCTTTGCGTACATACTTCGTGTTTTCTTTATTCATATATTTTTTCTCTCTAAATCAGAATGAAATTTCGAACCCGTGGATTCGTTGCGCAACGCCCCTTGTTCACGCCATTTAGACAAAATGTTTTTCCTCTAAAGTTAAACTCTGAATTCATCCTCAACGATGCTCCAAGTTTCTTTCTATATTTTCTCCCCGCCTCACACAATGATTTTACATTGAAGACTGTTTCTCACTTANCTTAACCTTTATCCTCTCAAGTTCAGTCACTAAGCCATTTGTTCCCATTGTTTTTTTCAAATCGAATCCATAGCCCAAGGTCTTACTCTATTGAGCCAGTATAATCGGAGCCCATTATTTCAAAGATGTTAAATCTAGCCAACAAATTTAAAGCCATATCTCAGGCTGAGATAGTATCTCCCGAGAGAGCCCTCTCCAAGTCTGAAAGGCTAGTTTCAAGTCTCAAAGTCAGTTGAAAATTTTACCTCTATCATCTTTTTATCAGCCGAACAGATTTACAGAGTGCTAACATAACGCATACCCCTGTGGTTGTTGCATATAAATCTCTTCCTCCAAATCCCCATGGAGAAAAGTTGTTTTTACATCTAACTGTTCAAGATTCAAAT
>JASDQU010010515.1:74625-98349 GCA_032191745.1 Picea mariana | reverse complement strand
AGTCTCAAAGTCAGTTGAAAATTTTACCTCTATCATCTTTTTATCAGCCGAACAGATTTACAGAGTGCTAACATAACGCATACCCCTGTGGTTGTTGCATATAAATCTCTTCCTCCAAATCCCCATGGAGAAAAGTTGTTTTTACATCTAACTGTTCAAGATTCAAATCTTCTATTGCTACAAGACATAAAACAATTGAAGTCATCTTGACAACAGGAGAAAATATTTCATCAAAATCTATACCTTTCTTTTGTGCAAACCCCTTTACAACAAGTCTATCCTTGTATCGCTTTTTCCCTCCATCTTCTTCCTTCAACTTGTAAAACCATTTATTTTGTAATGCTCTTTTTCCTGCAGGAAACTGAACCAAATACCAAGTCTGGTTATTTACCAAGGAATCCATTTCCTCTTTCATTTCTTGCTCCCACTTATTTTTGGTGTCTACCTACATTTCCTCTTCATAACATTCTGGTTCACCAAAATCAATCAACAATAAATAATGCAATGAAGGAGAGTTTTTTTCAGGGGGTCTCCTTAACCTGGTAGATATTCTAACAACACTTGTAGGATTTTTAGGTACTTTTTGCTCCCATTGTTGTACATTTTGATTTTCTGGTTCCTTTGGAATTTCTTTTTGAGTGATCTCATCAAGCATTGTGTATTCTGGTTTTTCTTTTTCTTGTATCTTTCCCTACAACTGATATTTGTACATGACCTTCTCATTGAATATGACATCTATACTCATAAATATTTTTGATTTTCATAATCCCATAAGCGATAACCAAAATCATTAACACCGTTTCCAATAAAGGTACACTTCTTGGATTTTTCATCAAGCATTGTTCTATTTTCTTTATCAATATGGACAAATGCTTCACAACCGAAAGTCTTGAAAAAAGAATAGTTTACCTTTTTACCTGTCCATGCCTCCTATGGAATTCCACCATCCAAATATTTTGAAGGTCATCTATTTATTAAGTAAACAACAATATCTACAATATCTTGGTGCGAAGTTGCCTAACCCTCACGGTCCAACCCGCTCTCACCAGGACCTTCTTCGTCTCAGGCCTGAAGAGTCAAAGAACTCTTCCTCCTCCTCTCGGGAGTTCTCACTACCCACAGTTCTCCTTCGGCTGTCTCCCCTTCACTTCTTGGGAGATCGGGTTTCGCGATATCGCGAAACTCACAAACATAGTTCTCATACAATTCAAAACCAAAAACCCCGATGGGTCAAAGGTCAACATTCACACGCCTGTCGGGGATTTCCCTTTCGAAATATCGCTAATCGCGATATCACCGCTCTGAACTTCCAAACCCCGAGTACTGATGTACCGATTCCTTGATATAGCGACACATGTACTCCACTATCCTCCGGGGTCACACGCTACCACGTCACTTTCAGGATTTTCGCGGATCGCGAATCCGTCCTATAAGAGTTCTCGCTTGTCGAGAACCTTGATTCTCCGAACCTCGATATGATGGGATTCCTTGACGCGCATCCCCTCGATCAACGGTTTCGATCAAATTGGGAAATCGCTACTCGCGATTTCAACGAGTATGAAACTCTTTCCCTCGCAAACCCCCATATGTCGATATGCGATGGCTCATGGGTTAACTTCCCCACAACTTCTCCGTGATCTAATGGTCAGCGGGACTTCGCGATTCTCCATGGCGATCCCAGACCATCAATTCTCTGCCTTAGAGATTTCTTCTGCTCCACAGCTTCTCTCAGTTCGAACCTCACCTGGGTCTGTTCCCGTAGTGTTCACAAAGGAAATATCCCTCCTGAGCTTAATTTCTCCCACTCCTTCAACTGAAGGTTGGTGCACTCCCTGCACTCGGCATCCAATCACTCTCTAAGTGTTAGATCTTCTGTACTTTGTGCCCTTCTGGCAACAGTAATCCCTGCCTTCCATTCCTTAGACTAACTGCTGAGATTTCACTCTCGGCCTGCACTTCTCCTGCACGAAACGAGTAACCCAATTCGACTTCTGGGAAGATGAGAATGAGAGTTTAACTGTCGAGCCTCATCAACGCACTCTATGCGGATGAATTTGACTGCACCCTATGCAGGAATCTCTTGGCTCAAACAGAGAAACAATTGAAACTCATTCTCTTCTATCACAGGCTTCAGTTAAACCTCTGAAATTACAATGCACGGCATATTCAAAAGAAAATGCATACAAGGAAAACAAAACATTCATGAGCATAATATCAACACAGAGAAACAACACAAACCATGAAGCTGAATCAAAGACTCTCTTCTATTAATTCAACCTGTACATGGGTGTTCTCCACAATTTCCCTACTCTGCTCTGCTTGCTCTCAATGATAATAATACAATGATATAAAGGAGGGTGCCTATATTCCGTTTGCCCTCTCAAAATCTGAAGCTATCAAATCTACAATAAATTCCTATCTAACAACATTAAATTTAATAAATGTCTGCCTATCTACAATACAATACAAGTGCGCGTCTTTATGAATGGCTTCATGAAAAGGCGGCGCAACAACTTCCAAAGCATTTCAAAATATATATGGCACTGTCTAGCTATCTTTTTTGCTTGATACGCTGGCTCACTTGATGAGTTGTGGATGCTCCTGCATCATACTCCTCGGCTCGAAAGATTTCATGGGCTCCGATCTCTGAGAACTGGATTCTCAGCTGCCTCGTATGCTTCTGCAAAATCTGTATCACCTGCATACATATCTTTAAGGTTTTCAAAACCCAGCGTCTTGACTCTGAACTCCTGCAGCAATAAACATTTCATGCTCAAAGCATAAACTACTTTATTAGTAGTTCCTGAAATGTGTTTGATCACAAATGTGAAATTCTACATGTACTCTACCCATTTTTCATGCTTTTGGTTCAACTTCTCCTGTTGACTTACAAACTGCAATGCATGGTTATCGCTATACAAAACGAACTCCTTGGGTACCAAGTAATGTCTCCACTTCTTCAATGCCTGTATGATGGCATAGAAATCTTTGTCGTATGTGGAGTATTTAAGCTTTGCATCATCCAGCTTCTCGCTGTAATATGCAACAGGTCTATCATCCTGACTCAAGACCCCTCCAACAGCATACCCACTGGCATCACATTTCACTTGAAATGTTTTCTGAAAATCAGGCAACACCAACACTGGTTGCTCTGTGATCTTTCGCTTCAACAGGTTGAATCTCCTCTCAGCCTCTGTTGTCCAATGAAAAACTTTATGTCGTTTCTTCACCGTGTCCATTATCACGGTGATAATTCCACTGAAATTTCGAATGAACTTTCTGTAGAAACTAGCTAAACCATGAAAAATCCTTACCTCAAAAACGTTCCTCGGTGATGGCCAATTCCTGATCACTTCCACCTTCTCAGGATCCATCTTCAATTTATTTTCCGAAATCACAAAACCCAAATAAATGAGTTCTGTCTGCAAAAACGAGCACTTCTTCAAATTGATTAGCAGCTTCTCCTGCTGTAGTCTTCTCATCACAATGGCTAAATGCCTCAAGTGTTCAGCCTTTGTCTTACTGAATATCAGTATGTCGTCCAGATACACGACCACAAATTTGCCAATGAATTCCTTCAGGACTTCATTCATCAGCCTCATAAATGTGCTTGGCGCGTTTGTCAAAACAAACGGCATGACCAGCCATTCGTACAAACCCTCGTTTGTCTTGAATGTTGTCTTCCATTCATCTACTTCTCTCATCCGGATCTGGTGATATCCGCTCTTGAGATCAATCTTTGAAAAATAATTTGCCCCACTTAGGCAATCCATCAAGTCATCCATTCTCGGTAGTGGAAATCTGTATCTGATGGTGATTTTATTTATAGTCCCGGAGTCTGTACACATTCTCCAGCCTCCATCCTTCTTCGGACTTAGTACTGTTGGAACAACACATGGACTGAGACTTTTCCTCACCAGTCCTTTGTCCAACAGATCCTGTACCTGCCTTTTGACTTCCTCGTTCTCCTGAGGCGTCAACCTGTATGCTGCCTTATTCGGTAAACTTGCTCCAGGTATGAGGTCTATATGGTGACTCACACTCCGCATCAATGGAAACGAACGAGATAGTTCGTCCACGATGATATCAGCGAACTCTCCTAGTAGTTCCTGAATCTCCTCTGGTAAGTCATCCACTCTTGTGCTTGTCAGGACAATTCTCGGCTTCCTGACAACAAAGAATTGTGGATCTTTGTTCTTCTCCATCTCTGTGAGAAGTTCCTTCCTACTCATGAGAAGTATTGTGCTGGTTACTTCCGGCTTCACTTCTTTATCTTTTATCGAAAGCAATGTGTGTGTTTTCCCATCCTTCTCCAAGGTGTATGTGTTCATTCTCCCATCATGAACAACATTTCGGTCATACTGCCATGGTCTACCCAATAATACATGACAGACATCCATGGGAATGACATCACACAGGATCTTATCCTTATATTCACCCATTTTAAATTCAACCAAGCATTGTTTCGTAACATGTACCTGGTGTCCTTTCTGCAGCCATGACACTTTGTATGGACTTGGGTGATCTGTCGTCTCCAGCTCCAGTTTCTCCACCATCTCAGTAGAAACGAGATTATCGGTGCTTCCGCTGTCAACTATGACCTTGAATTTCCAGCCCTTGGTCTTGCAAGTCGCTCTGAACAGTATGGTTCTCTGAGCTGTATCCTCCACCTCTTTCTCAGGTGTCAAGAGAAATTTGTGTACCATCAGTGACTTCCCACTCCCAGTGTCTTCATCTTCAACATCACGCCTCTGCGCCTCTGTGATGTGAGCTTCTCCTTTGTCCATCTTCCTATCTGGACAATCCACGGCTTTATGTCTGTCTTTTCCACATGTAAAACATGTGATGATTCCTCCACGGTCTTTTCCTCTACCTCGGGTACGAGGAAAAGTGTTCATGTCAGCATATCCGCCACCCTGCTCTGTCTGCTGCCTCCTCGACTTAGCATATTGCTGCCTTTGTTGTGAGGATCCACCTTTCTCCATCCTACCCTGAGGTTTCTTCCACTCCTCCGTGTGATTTTGAGTTCTTTCTTGGGCAACTGCCTTGCCTCTAGGTTGACTCCTGCCTCGCCCTCTCTGTCCCTGCTTGCGGCTCAGCTTTTCTTCAGCTTTCAGAGCCATCTGGTACACATCCTCAACTGTTCGGATGGTAACCATTCTCAACTCATCCTGAATGTCATACCTTAAACCATTCAGGTATCTCGCCACCTTCTCGTCATCACTCTCCCGATGACCTGCTCGGATATTGAGCCTATAAAATTCTTCAGTGTACTCCTTCACCGTCATCATCTTCTGTCTCAGGTTCTGCATCCGCCTAAATAGAGTGATCTGGTAGTCTCTGGGGATGAACTTTGCTTTCATTTTAGCAATCATCCTGTCCCAGCTCTTGATCTTCTGTTTTCCCTTGCAGCGCCTATCAGCCCGCAACTCATCCCACCATAAGGTTGCATGTCCTTTCAACTTGGTAACATCGTGCCTTATTTTCTTGTCCTCTTCGATATCCTCATAATCGAAGTAGGTGTCGAGTGCTTGGATCCAATCCAGCAACTCTTCTTCATTTAGACTTCCCTCATAGACGGGAATGTCCATCTTTGTCTTTGAGCTCACCCTGGCGATAGCTCTAATCAACNTGGTCTCCATCCCTTTGAGTCTCACCCTGAGATCTCGTATCTGTCGTTCCATCTCCGGATTCCCTACCGGCCTACCTCTTCTTCGGGAATCCCTGTCTTCTCGATCAGGTGACTGCCTTTCTCTTCTGGGCGGCATGGTGTAATCCACTTCTCTCTGCTACCTGAACAAAGAGAACTCCTCTCCTGATCTAATACCACTTGGTGCAAAGTTGCCTGACCCTCACGGTCTAACCCGCTCTCACCAGGACCTTCTTCGTCTCAGGCCCGAAGAGTCAAAGAACTCTTCCTCCTCCTCTCGGGAGTTCTCACTACCCACAGTTCTCCTTCAGCTATCTCCCCTTCGCTTCTCGGGAGATCGGGTTTCGCGATATCGCGAAACTCACAAACACAGTTCTCATACAATTCAAAACCCTGAACCCCGATGGGTCAAAGGTCAATGTTCACACACCTGTCATGGATTTCCATTTCGGAATATCGCTACTCGCGATATCACCGCTCTGAACTTCCAAACCCCGAGTACCGATGTACCGATTCCCCGATACAGCGACACATGTACTCCACTATCCTCTGGGGTCCCACGCTGCCACGTCACTTTTAGGATTTCACGGATCGCGAATCCATCCTAAAAGAGTTCTCGCTTGTCGAGAACCCCGATTCTCCGAACCCCGATATGATGGGATTCCTCGATGTGTGTCCCCTCAATCAACGGTTCCGATCAAATCGGGAAATCGCTACTCATGATTTCAATGAGTATGAAACTCTTGCCCTCGCAAACCCCCATATGCCGATATGCGATGGCTCATGGGTTAAATTCCCCACAACTTCTCCGTGATCTAATGGTCAGTGGGACTTCGCGATTCTCCACGGTGATCCCGGACCATCAATTCTCTGCCTTGGAGATTTCTTCTGCTCCACAGCTTCTCTCAGTTTGAACCTCACCTGGGTCTGTTCCCATAGTGTTCACAAAGGAACTATCCCTCCTGAGCTTAATTTCTCCCACTCCTTCAACTGAAGGTTGGCGCACTCCTTGCGCTTGTCGTCCAATCACTCTCTAAGTGTTAGATCTTCTGGACTCTATGCCCTTCCAGCAACAGTAATCCCTGCCTTCCTTTCCTCAGACTAACTGCTGAGATTTCACTCTCGGCCTGCACTTCTCCTGCATGACACGAGTAACCCAATTCGACTTCTGGGCATATGAGAATGAGAGTTTAACTGTCGAGCCTCATCAACGCACTCTATGTGGATGAATTCGACTACACTCTATGCAGGAATCTCCTGGATCAAACAGAGAAACAATTGAAACTCATTCTCTTCTATCACAGGCTTCAGTTAAACCTCTGAAATTACAATGCACGACATATTCAAAAGAAAATGCATACAAGGAAAACAAAACATTCATGAGCATAATATCAATACAGAGAAACAACAGAAACCATGAAGCTGAATCAAAGACTCTCTTCTATTAGTTCAACCTGTACATGGGTGTTCTCCACAAGTTCCCTGCTCTGCTCTGCTTGCTCTCAATGATAATAATACAATGATACAAAGGAGGGTGCCTATATTCCGTTTTCCCTCTCGAAATCTGAAGCTATCAAATCTACAATAAATTCCTATCTAACAACATTAAATTTAATAAATGCCTCCCTATCTACAATACAATACAAGTGCGCGTCTTTATGAATGGCTTCATGAAAAGGCGACGCAACAACTTCCAAAGCATTTCAAAATATGTATGGCGCTGTCCAGCTGTCTTTTCTGCTTGATGCGCTGGCTCGCTTGATGAGTTGTGGATGCTCCTGCATCACATCTGCCTAGAACTGTAAGGGAAAACCAACATGCAATCTCATACTCCTTGCATGATCCATGATTTTCCCATTCATCATTTCTGACACACCATTTTCTTGTGGTGTTCCTGGAACTATCTTCTCTCTACGAATCCCATGGTATGAATAGTAATCATCAAACTCCTTGCTACAATATTCACCTCCATTGTTTGATCTGAGACACTTCAACCTTTTTTCTGTCTCAATCTCAACCAAAGCTTTCCATTTCTTAAAAGCATAAAAAACATCAGATTTTTGTCTAATGCAATGAACCCAAGTTTTTCTAGTTACATCATCAATAAAAGTAACATAATAATGAGAGCTACCAAGATATGATACCTAAGTTGTTCCCCATACATATGTATGCACAAGCTCTAACCTTTCACTCTTCTTTTCTTTTCTGACTCTGATAATTTTGACTCTCTTCTGTTTTCCATAAACACAATGCTCACAGAAATCCAAATAAAATTTTTTAAGATCTAGAAAAAAAATTCTTTTTTGAAGTATAAGTATCCACTTCTCACTCACGTGTCCAAGCCTATGATGTCACAGTGGTGTATCCACTCCTATAGAAGATAAATATATAGAAGAGTCAGTATTACCAATACATAAATACAATGTACCTACCTTCTCTCCTTTTTATATCACCAATGATCCTTTGGTGACCTTCCACACCTTATCTGTAAATATGTATATACAACCTTCTCTTTCCAATTGCCTTGTTGAAATTATATTTTTCCATAGATATGGAAAATGTCTTACCTCTTTCAACAACCATTGGTTTCCATTGCTTATCTTTATTTTTACCTTTGCCATTCCAAAAATTTTGCATGGTGCAACATCACCCAAATGAACCTGTCCAAAATCCCCTTGAACATAATCTAGAAAATGTTTCCTATGGGGTGTGGCTTGAAATGAACCCTTGAATATACTACCCAAGACTCAAAAATATTATCTACAGAAAGAATCAAATCATCTTGTAACACATCACCTATTACATTTTTTTCCTGATTCTTGTCCTACTGTCCTTCTCTTTGTTTCTTTGGATCTCTACACTCTTTCTTTAGATGTCCTTTCTTCCCACAATTCCAACACTCTATCTTTCCAAATCTATATTTGGATCTTCCCTTCCTAGAATTATCGCAGTTTCCTGAGCCCTTTCCTCTATCCTTTTGTCTTCCCATGTTCTCCATGTTTAACACATTACCTAATGTCTCACCTGAGATTTTCCATTACATTTCCTCACTAAGGATAACACCAACAACATCATCAAATTTTAAAGAGTTTGAACCAAAGATAGAGTTACTTACAACCATGACCAATTCGTTCCAACTTTCTAGCAATGAGCACAAGATTAGAAGATCCCTGACCTCATCATCAAAGTACACTTTTACATAACTTATTTTATTAGTAACCATATTAAATTCATCTAAATGATTTGCAACATACCCATCTTCTGACATATTCATATTAAATAATATCTTCATTAGAAATACCTTATTGGACATCGAGGGTTTTTCATACAATTTATCCAATGCATCCATCAACTCTTTCATTGTATTTTCTTTTGAAATATTGAAAGCCACCGACACTACTAGGTTCATTCGTATCATTCCTAGTGCATTTATATCAAGAACCTCCCATTCTTTGTCCTTCATGGCCGCCACATTCTTTGTTGTTCCACCCAATGGTAGGAATAGATCCTTTTGATATAAATAATATTCTATTTGCATTTTCCATAACTGGTAGTTTTGGCCATTAAATTTCTCGACCCTAAACTTTCCATCTTCCTCCATTTCTCCCACTCGAACTAGGAACCATATTTTCCTATGAGTTACCTTTCGCTCTGATACCAGTTGTTATAAAAACTAGGGTTTTTTCAATACATCTACAACTCTGAAAATTTCGCTGTCAACCCTCCTTTACTACCTCATACTTGTGTAACTTGTTGTATCAATGTGTACCTGCAATAGACCTTTCAAAAAATATATATTCAATGATATTCAATAGGTAGTGTAGGTTCTAATGGGAGTTCCTTTCTCTCTTATTTATACTCTCCAAGTGGCTTTCTGTAGAAGTCTCCTCGTAACTATTTTATCATTTTCTCCAGATTTTAGCGCTAACCACTTTCTTGTTGGAACTAACAATTCCTTAATTAGTCAAATCATAACTTCTTTACCCTTGATTACTTTCATGTTGCCACTACTTTATTATTTAAATAATTTCTCTTTACTCACAACGTCTTGTTGCAACTAACTTTTCAATAATTATTCAACTCATAATTTATTTTCCCTTAACTAACTTCTTGTTACAACCACTTTAGTATTTAATTTATTTCTTGGTCAACCACTTTGACTGTTGACTCTTCTCATCACAACTAATTTACCTATAATTAATAAAATCACCATTTCTAGTTGAAACTAATTTATTTTTAATTATTTTCTTATTGCAACAACTTAACTCATGATTAACTCCTAGTTGCAACCACTTTGACTAGCAAACTTCTTCTAGGAGTTTCTAGAACATTTGACTTCTTTGACCTTCTAGGGGATTCTATATAACTCACGAGGGTTCTCCAACTTCACTAAGCCATATCGCCTCAACCATGAGGAACTACATGACGCTCCAAATATCACCAAAACTATGTGACGTTCCAAATATCACTAGAAATGACATGACATGTACTATTCATCTAGAATATTATTACATGCATATTCAATTATATTCATGCCTTTATATCTCAAACAAATGTGGGTCCCTTACCCATACCTTTGTGCTACCATAATTCACTACTAGACTTGTTCAAGTGTTGAAAACAATATCTTAGGGTTGACATCAATATACAATATCACTCTCCAAGGGTTGAAATCAATGTCAACCAACTATCCAACTATCCATCAACCTAATAAGCCAATTGTTTGACAATATCCCCCTTTGGAATTGATGGAAACACCAACATTGATGGAAACACTTAGTCTTGATAAAATTAATGCTCATACTTCTCATCAGTGTTTCTATCTCTCCCCGTTTGACATCAATGGAAAATGGTATCTCCATTTGGGGCTGCTTCCCCTGATTGAACTCTCCTTGGGGATGCCCCCACTATCTAAAGGCATTTGGTCTTTCTTTGTGTTTCTAAGCCTCTGATTACTCTCTTTCCCTTCATCTGAATAATATCTTCCCCTTTGAAAAAAGGGTATCAATCTGATGCAACACTGAATTCATATCGCTCATGCTTCCCCTATGACCATCACTCCCCCTGGAATCATGCCTATGTGCTCTTTCTCCAAGCATGTAAATCTCTATCCATGCATATGAGAAATATCTCCTCCTGGAATTATACCTCTATTATTACCTCTTTGTTTTAAAACTTGTTTGAATGATCTTTCTACATATCTTCCTGATTTTGTTTCTCTCCCTTGACTTCTCTATAATATGTCATGTAGATGACATGTAGGGCTTCCTGTACCTTCTTCCTTTTGGATTTTTTGTCCATTGGTTCTTCCTTGTGTAATCAATTGACACATATGAAAATAATTCAAGAATAAGCATTCAAATATTCATGTGTCATTATCATCCATTATGATAACCTTCCTTTATATCTAAACCACTCTCTGAACCAGTCTATGAACCAATATCTGGATCAATCTCTGAATCAATATTTGAATACATGCTCTCATACACTATCATATATATGTCCAAACCTGCTAAGTGTTCAAGACTCTGCTACTCAACTGTCCATAATGCTAACCCATTTGCCATTGAACTATCATGAAGTCTTGATTGTTGCAATTGATCATCAAATGTCAAATGTTTCCACTGGTCTTCTCTATCTATAATCCAAACTATGAATATCTGAAACAACATGTTCCAAAGATATATTTGCTTGAATACAATCATATACTTATTCAAGTGAAATTTTGTCAAATGATCAATCTGTCATACAATACTTTTTCTAACTGAATGCTCTGAGTCTACTCGAACTCTGTAAGTTGCTCAAAACATGGTTCTATGATTTTTCTCAACTACTGCATAGACTCCCCCTGTATAATATTCATATTACATGGGAGTCTCCAAGCCGAATGGCTCAGAAAAATATCCGCTTGGATGCAAAGTCATCATCATCATTGATATACTTGACATCTTTATGAACTCTGACTTATTTCTTTATGTCTATGGATTCATCTTGTACTATAATTATTTAAATTACAATCTCTTGAACATGTTCCTTATTTACTATCTCTTCTTTTATTTCATTTCTTCTCCAAACCTTTCTGTATATGTCATCTTGTTTTTTCTTTGAATATTTGTCTTCATCTCATATTATTGTCAATATTGTGGTCTCTGGGACCTGGTCTTTGTTCACATTTTCTTCCTGTTTTCTTTTCCATACATTCTTGTATCTGATATCGATGTTCTCTTTCATGGAAGTATCAATCATGCTTCTACAATCACAAGTTATGTATCCATAGTTATGACATTTGTAACATTCAATGCTATGTGGGGCCACATAAGCATTTATTACTTTAACATTTCTTCCATAAGCCCTGTAATATGCAACCTTATGTCCAAAGTTATTACAATAAAAAAATGACCATAAAATAAATTTACATACCTGGGAGTGAATAGTGTAATCCTGTTGATTTCCTTCCTTGGCTGATCATGATTTAAGCTTCTTTGTGGATTGAATGTGAAGGGTCTTATTGAAGATGTATCTTTATCAGTTTTCTTATATTATGGTTGACCATGATTCCTTCCTTTGAGTACTTCTACATAACACTTTCTCTTTTCTTCACTATTCTTTTCTAGAAACCTAGAATTCTGCTCTTCATTCTCTACTTCTGATGTGGATGTTTCTATCTCTTCAACATTCTTGTTGAGCTTGACGACTTTGACTCTTAGTGTGAAAACTTATTCTTCAAGATTCTCAACCTATTCTTCTTTCTTAAATATCTGAGACTTCATGACTTCTTTTATTCTCTTTTTTTCTTCAATTTGTATTTTCAATGTAATTATTTCTTCTTTGAGTCTTCTCTCTTCTTCAACAAACTCTTCCTCAAGCTAGTTTAAGTCATTGGTTCTTTCCTTGAGATGATATGTCAATATATTTTCTCTATTTTATACTTCTTCTTTTTGTGTTGCTATGTTGGATTCTAAACAATTATTTTGATATTCTAGAGTTTATTCAATTCTTCTGGCCTCTTCTAGTTGATCTCTTAAATTCTTGATGACCCGTTGAACTTATTTGAAACCTTGAACACTTTTCTTTTGCTTCATCAATCATTTCTTGAGTGACTTGTTTTCTTCTCTTTATTTATTTAGTTCATATAAAGAAATGATAAGCTTTGCTTCATAATTGTATTCTATTTCAATTTGATTTTCTATCTCATTACCTTCATGGCATTCAATTCGAGATGTCCATGTTTTTCACAATTAAAGAAAAAACACATACGTTTGTTGATTACATACTCTTCTTCTTTTGAATATGTTTGACATGATGAACATATTTCTTCTTGTTATGTACCTGCATCTTCTTTGGAATTATTTGACTCTATGATGGGTGAATAATAGATATCATGTAACTTATCCCAAAGTTATTTAGCTGATGAACATTTAACCACCTTGTCCTTAACTGAATCATATAGTCCTTCCAAAATGAAGTCCATTGCAATTTTTTTATTCTTCTTCAATTCCTTCTTGGTTGTAGTCTTTTCTTTCTTTGTAGCATTATATCCTGTCACAAATGAATAACAAATATCATATCCTTGGGCCTATAAAAATGTTCTTGTTCTTATGCTCCATATCTCATACTTTAGACCACTCTGACCATCAAATATTGGTACTCCATTCTCAGTAAATTCGAGGATATCCTTCCAGTGGTTAAAATGTCTCCTGAAGGAACCTGCTCTGATACCAATTTTTGGATTACTGAGGAGTGGTGAATTAGTAATGAGAAATTTATAACACTTATTAATCCTTTTAACCACAATGTATATTCCTTTAACTTATTCAAAAATGTTCACCAGTTCATCATTAATATATTATTGCATCATAAAAAATTAACATCCATCAATGCATAATAAACAATAATAGACACATCCATACAATGCACAATACACTAGTATTTCTCATGGAAACCTAATGTGGGAGAAAACCATGGAATGATTTTCTTATATCTCTTTAAGAATTACAAGGAAGGAACAACTTCCAATTCTCTAGCTCCAACCAGAAGGAGGCTCCAACCCCCTAATTCTCAGGCTCCAACTTGAAGGAAGCTCCAACTCCCTAATTCTCTGATTCCAACCGGAAGGTGGCTCCAACCAACTATCCTTTCCCCGTATTGCTTCCCTGAAATATAAGTTCCAAATAACTGATGAAACCACTGTCACATTGTCACTATGAAATATACCACTGTAAACCTATACCAATATGTGCCAACAACCTGTAACCAACCTATACCAATAACCTGTGATCATCCTGTACCTGTAATCAACCTATACCAACAAAAATCAACAAGTACACAAATTTTATATGCTGTAGCTCGCATATGTACATGACCTTTATATAATGTAGCCTATGTATGTACATGACCTATCTTTACTGCAGCCTACGTACACCTTAAGAAAGATAGGGTTTTCACCTTTCTGAAACTCAAACTATGTGTTGCCTCTGTCACATCAACCTGCAACCTGTCACAACATGTACCAATCAACTTGTACTATCAACCATGTAGATCAATCACTCACGCAACCTGTACCATCACAAGTTCATCAACTATGCACATCAAAATACCTTATAACCATCACCAAGACCAAGATGTTATTTTAATAATATATCAAGATATCTATGCCACATCATCCATCAATAATGTGTCAACAATACTACTAGAAAGTGCCTCTAACCATGCAAAAAAACATGTACCAATCATGTTTCACCAACACCACTAGAAAGTGCCTCTAAATATGTACCAAGAATATCCTTCAATAGATTAGATTTGATAACATAGATCTCATACAAGAATGTTAATCAAACCATGTGCATCTATGTATTTCTAGTCATGTTCCATACATGTGCATACAATCATAATCATGTGTAATAAACCCTCACATGGACTAGACATCAAACCCTCATTGATATGCAGCCTCAAACTACACCAACAAATTCACCTACACATCACAACCAAAACCCTCAACCATGTACCAAGAGATACAAGATATTCCTCAACACTCAACGCAACAAGATGTAACAATAATGAATACCAAACATATCAGTGTTGTATTTATGTATATCTATCTCATACAATAAGTTCCATACAACCAAAAATCTCTCTAGGGAAAATCCTCAAACTCCCATAACCATATCTCAAGGATACAATAATATCCAGCTACAAATAAAAATATGGCATACCTTTTGAACCTGTAGATAGATCTGATGTAATTGATCACTATAGACCTTCTTGGGAGCTTTCTTTTAGAATCTATAGACCCGACATCTTCATCTACTCAAGCTTTCGTGGATTTTCCCAACTGTATGCGACCTCTTCTTCTTCAGCCTCCGTATGTACATTCCCTCATCCAATGCATCCTGCATATGTATGTGACTTCCTCCACTCCAGTCCGTGTACACCTAAAAAAATAGGGTTTTTTCAGTACATATGCAACTCCAAAAATTTCGCTGTCAACCCTCCTTTACTACTTCAGACTTGCGTAACTTGATGTATCAATGTGTACTTGCAATAGACCTTTCAAAAAATATATATTCAATGATATTCAATAGGTAGGGTAGGTGCTAATGGGAGTTCCTTCCTCTCTTATTTATAATCTCCAAGTGGCTTCCTCTAGAAGTCTCCTTGTAATTGTTTTACCCTTTTCTCCATCTTTTAGGGATAACCACTTTCTTGTTGCAACTAACAATTCCTTATTTAGTCAAATCATAACTTCTTTACCCTTTACTACTCTCATGTTGCAACTACTTTATTATTTAAATAATTTCTCTTTTCAACCACTTTGACCACTTTATTATTTACATAATTTCTCTTTACTCACAACTTCTTGTTGCAACTAACTTTTCCATAATTATTCAACTCATAACTTCTTTTCCCTTAACTAACTTTTTATTACAACCACTTTAGTATTTAATTTATTTCTTGGTCAACCACTTTGACTATTCACTCTTCTCATCACAACTACTTTACCCATAATTAATAAACTCACCACTTCTAGTTGCAAATAATTTATTTTTAATTATTTTCTTATTGCAACAACTTAACTGATGATTAACTCCTATTTACAACCACTTTGACTAGCAAACTTCTTCTAGGATTTTCTGGAACAATTGACTTCTTTGACCTTCTAGGGGCTTCTAGATAACTCATGACGATTCTCCAAATTCACTAAGCCATATCTCCTCAACCGTGAGGAACTACGTGACATTCCACATATCACCAGAAATGGAATGACATGTACTATTCATATAGAATAGTATTACACACATATTAACTAATCTTCATGCCTTTATACCGCAAACAAACCCAGGTCCCTTACCCATACCTTTGTGCTACCAAAATTCACTACCAAACTTATTCAAGGGTTGACAACAATCTCTAAGGGTTGACATCAATCTAAAATATCACTCGCCAAGGGTTGAAATCAATGAAAACCAACTATCCAACTGTCCATCAACCTAAGCCAATTGTCTGACACCCTCGACCATTGATAATTGCGTTCTTCTCTGGAAAATAGATTCAAGGTATCCCTGCATAAATGTTGTTTTCTTTAGACCATCTTAAATAGGTTGACATTATTCTTTGTAATGATACTTAGAACAATGAAATAATATTTACGTTATATCCTTGATGAGAGCATTAACCTGAATTAAATGTGTTTTTCCTCGATAGAAAAATCATTAATAACGACCTTTTCAAAATTTAATTTAAAATTTGAGTTTGTAGAATTAGCATATAATATGACTCAAGAATTGTGAAAGAGGAAGGACACGTCACATCAGGGTGGTAGAGTGGAATATTTCAAATGAGAATGCAAGTCTAAGATTCTATGAGTCAGCCATGATAATAAAAATGGCTAAGTATCGATATTTTTCAGACAAGCTTGTGAAGATGGGAAGATACAAAGAAAATAAAATATGAGTCCACAAGTCTGCCAACCCGCAAATGAAAAATAAGCTAAGTGCTGAGAAGAGGTTCAAA
Source organism: Picea mariana (assembly GCA_032191745.1). Lineage (NCBI taxonomy): Eukaryota > Viridiplantae > Streptophyta > Pinopsida > Pinales > Pinaceae > Picea > Picea mariana. The sequence goes on along the minus strand of JASDQU010010515.1, from coordinate 81,689 downwards.
GAAGAAAAATGATAGATCGTGAGTCCACGAGTCTTCCAACCGGTGAATACAACAAAATTACATAAGTATGGAAAACATATAAGTCATGGAGGTAAGACATGAAAATTATGGGAGGGAAACATAATTAGGAAAAATAAAAGTGCAAAGAAATGAAAAATAAAGAAGAACTTATAAGTTTCAACAATTGGCTCCAACTGTGGGATGACAACCCCCTGCGGGTTATCAAGAATCCAAAATATCAAGACCATATGTCTTATTAGTTGGACAATGTAATCTAGAAGGTGAAAATATACAAAACAAACAAAACAAACTATGTACAAGAGAGATGAAAAATTTCAAGCAACAAAACTCTTCAAATATTTCCCATTGACAGGCAACATTAAAACTTTTTCTTTCATAAACTTGAGCATGTACGAGTTGAAATTTAAAATATTTTCAATGAGATAGGGTCCGATCCAGAGTTCTTCAAAATTTGTATGCATTGAGGGATTTTCTTTTTCTTTGTTCCAAAGTAATACAAGTTCACCTTTTTGAAAATTCTTTATTGTAGGACTTTGATCAAAATACTTCTTGACATTTTGTTGTCTCTGAAAAATTTTCTTTAATTCTTCAACTCTTTCTTCTTGTAACTTCAACAATTTATTCAATATTTTTTGTAGAGGAGGATTATCTTATGTATCTTCAATATTTAATGCATAAGTCAGAGCATTCAATTCAAGACTTAGTGGCATTTTTTCTTCTTTTCCATAGACCAACGCATAAGGAGATATTTCAGTGCTATCCTTTGGTGCCATCCTTCTTGCCCACAAAGCATCTATCAATTTTGAATGCCAATTCTTTTGATTTTGATCAATTGTCTTCTTTAGAATTTGAATCAATGCTTGGTTTGTTGGCTGAGCAAGTGCATTTCCTTGAGGGTAGTAATTTGATGATTTCCCCATTACAATACCATATTCCCCACAAAAATTAGTAAAATTTGATCCAATGAATATTGACCCATTATCAATGATGAATTTTTCTGGTACCCCAAACCTTGATAAAATATTATCTTTTAGAAACTTTATCAATTCTTCAGAATCAACCCTTTTCAATGCCACTTCTTCCTTCCATTTTGTAAAATAATATGTGGTAGTGAGAATGTATACATGTCCTTTAATTGATTTTGGATTTATTGGCCCAATGACATCTAGCTCCCATTGTGAAAATGATTGTTCGACCAGTATAGGTTGAAAAGGCATTGCATACCTCTTCATATTTCTAGAGAATTTTTCACAGGAAAGGTATTTCCTTAACATTGCATATGAATCCTTAAAAAGTGATCACCAATAATATATAGTTCTTATTATTTTGTGGGAAATAGCGGTTGGTACAAAATGTCGTCCACATATTCCCTCATGAAATTCCTTTATCAGTTCTTGAGCCTTCATTTCATCTACACACCTCAATAGAATGGCATCATAATTTCTTCTGAACAATGTCTCTACAATTAATGCATATTGATTTTATTTCACTTTCATAGCTCTTGTTTCTTTGGGATTCATGTTGATTGGGAGATTTCCATATCTTAGATTAAAAATCATGTCTTTGTACCATTCAAAATTGAATATAGGTTTTCCAACTAAAATTGAGACTACCCCATTCAATGCATCATTGTATGCAATGAGCTTACACAATCTTTGTCCTTTAACTGCCTTTAAAGGTTTGATATCGATATCATACTCTTGAATCTTGGCCATCCAAATTTCCCAATTTCCCTCTCTTAGTTGTTGATTTAGGAGCATATTTACTTGAGAAGATGGAACATATGCTATACCATGGGATTTTAAAATATAAGTTCTAAAATGTGCTACTTCCTTAACAAGCGAGAGTTCTTGCTTCTCCAATTATGAATATTTTAGCTCATAATCATGAAGGGTTTTACTGATAAGCACAAGCATTGTGGTGATTTCTCACTTAATATTGTTAAACGCAGTCTCAGTATCTAAATTCCATTCAAATCTCTGGTCTTTTTTCAACAATAAATTGATTGGCTTCCCAACACTTGCATAATCAGAGATGAATATTCTCACAAAATTTATCTTTCCAAAAAATGAATGCACCCCTTTCTTTGAAGATGGAGTATTCAACTCATTAATAGCCCTTATTCTTTCAGGATCAATGTAAATTCCTTCTTTACTGACTATATGTCCCAACAACTTTCCTTCAGATACCACAAATAAACATTTCTTTAGATTAAGAGAGATCTCATATGATGAATGTGTTGATTCCATTTTCTTTGAATGGATGTTAATATCATCTTTATAATCAACCATAAATCTCCCTATCAAATCTTTGAATTCACAATCCATGGCCCTTTGAAAAGTAGCTCCAACATTATTTAAACGAAATGACATGTGAGCATAAGCATATGTATCCTAAGGTGTTATAAAAACAGTCTTGTGCCTATCTTCCTCTATGACTAATAGTTGATTATATCCTGAAAAATCGTCTAACATGGTCATACAAGATGATCCAATAACTTGTTGAAGCAAAACTTCCATGTTAGGCAGAGGATAATTGTCTTTGATGCTTTCTTTATTCAAATCTATGAAATCCACACACATTCAAATTTCTCTATCCTTTTTCCTCACCAGTAATGTATTTGAGAGCCAATCTGAATGTCTAATGGGGTATATAATTCCAACATTTTTTTATTTTTCCAACTACACTTTTACCAATGGCTTCAATTTGGGATTCATCTTTCTAATTTTCTTCTTAAAAGTATTTTCCCCTTCTCTAAATTGTATGATATGTTGGAATATGTATTTGTCATATGCCTTGAGATCATCATAAATCCATGCAAATACATCATAAAATTCTTTGAATAAGGAAATATACTGGTCAATCTCCTTTGATGTACAATGAATCTCAAGATTCACATATTTTGGGGAATCGTCAATTCCAATATTTATTTTCTTTGTTTCTTGTACCTTTCGAGCTCATACTGATTCTTTGAGATTCTTTTCTTTATCATATCTCATAAAAAGATATTCCAATTTTACACGGTCATTTGGAACAGAGGAAACACTATTATCATTATCCTTGCAATCATTTTCATTGACCAAGAAATCATTCAATTCTTCTTCATTTTAAAATACCTAAAGGTATTCTTGATTGTCGGGCACCGAAGGTCTGAAAATTATTTTGACTTGAAATGAAAATTTTCTCTGAATATCCTCTAGATTAGATAATGAAGTATATAGTGTCAATGAATATTCCTTTTTATTTTTCTCTCTGGAGACAAAAGATATATTGAATGAACAAAAGGCCTCCATCAATTCATTTACTCTTTTTACATATAGCTTGAGTTTTTCTTTTTTGATATTATATCTTTGAATGAATTGATGTATAACCAATTCAAAATCACCAATTATAATCAAGTGTTCAATGTTAATCTCCAATGCTAGGATCATCCCTTGATTTAGTGATTCATACTCTTCTTCATTGTTGGTACATGAAAATTCCAATTTGATAGCATGTGGATATATGACTTTATCGGGACTTTTAAGCACAATTCCAACCCATTTCCCCAAGATTGAGCATACGCCATCAAATGATATTCCAATATCAACCAAAATAATTATCTTCTTGTTTCAAACTTTCTGGTTGCTCCAAATCCAATATAGAATAATTTCCAATACCTGCATCTATATAATCTTGCATCATTTCATTATCTTTGTTTTTAAATGAAAATGGTTTTCTGGGCTCATGAGGAACTTTCAACATTGTCCCATATTGTTTTGGAAGCATCATGCAACTTCAATCATTGATTATGTAACCATCTATCATTGAATACCAACATCTTCCAAGGAATACTCCATATGTCGGGGGAACATCAACCACTATAATTGTGAAAACAATGATAATATGGGGAGCAACAGTAATCCAAGCATATAAGTCCTTGATTTCTCCATATGATGGTACCTTTCTAGAGTTGATTGCATAAATACTTTCACATGTTTCATAATATTTGGTACAACTCATACTAAGTGCTTCCATCGCTGCTAGGAGCATGGTATTATTTGTCACCCCATAATCTATCAAACAATTGTGAAGCACAACATCATGGTTTTGAATAAATATATAAAAGGGGGGAACTTTGCCTCTCAACTTGACAACGAATATGTTATGTTTCTGCCTTGGATTTGCAATGACAACTTCCATTATTCTGCATGGTTCATCTAAAATTTTGAGAATGTTTTCTCTCTACTATGGAATTTTTACCACTTCCATGAAGGGTAGAGTGATTATCAATTTACTAAGATCATCAACCACATCATACATCATATGAAGAGTATTTAAAATTATTTGTTTCTCACTTGGTTTATTCTTCTCTTTTTCTTTTTCTTTTTATATATTTTCCTTTGGTTTGGGTTTATTTTATTGTTCCCGTGTTTGGACAACATTATCTTGTGATATATTATTCTCTTTGTTTTCTTCAAATATGTGCATGGATGTCTCACATCCATGTGTATCTAAAGAGTCAAGAGTTTATTATTGAATATTGTTAGCCTCTTGCTCAATAACTTGTTCATCATAAGATTCTTCAAGTATTACTGCATTAAGATTAGAGGCCCTTGGGATTCTCTGTCTCTATTGATCATTGGCATTTTTTATTCTTTCCCTCTGTTCTTGAGAAATATTTATTCTTTGTTATGGAACTGCAATCCTTGAATTAGGCCTGGAATTTTCATTTCTTCTCAATCTAATTATTTCATTCTTCAGTTTCCTGATAGTTCTGTTCATTTGTTCAATCTCCATTTTTTTATTTGTCTCTTGTGATGCAATAGGGTCGAATTTTACATTTGATAATGTTCATTTGATGAAACCTCCTCCAATTCCTTGAATTTCAAGATGACGCGTTTTTGTTCCTCATTCTTCTTTGAGTGTGATGCCCCTTGATCATAGATGGCCAAATTATCTATTTGTCTTTGTACTTTTCCAAGAATAATATCAGGGTCAACTCCTATTTCAAACATGATTTCCTCCATCTCTATGTATTTTCCCATTTCTTCATCTAGGTTTTCAATATGAGAGAATCTAATAGAGAAATTGACATTGGTGGGCATGGCATTCTTCTAACAAATTATTACTACAAGCGAATTTGGCCTTTTTTCTTATGGTATTTCAATGTTTTATTGAATCTCAAATTCTTTCATTTTTATTAGAAAAATTTGAGTAAATTCTGTGAGAAGAGTATGGTAAGCAACTGGAGGAGAAAACATATTCAAAATACACAATCGATCTTGTAGGAAATGATGTGTACCATTCATAATCTTGGATGGCCAATGTTTGGAGAAATAATCTTACCATTACATAAATCTACATGTATTTTTGAATCGATGGCTCCATCCCTTGAGAATGACTTCAAAGTCCCCTTTGTAAGAATAGGAATCTCATGTTGTTCCACCTAAAGGTTTAAAGGAGAATCTCTTACCCTTCTCCTAGGGATTCTATATCTTCCTTCATGTCTTTCTTCACATCTTTCTTCTTGTCTCTATTCTTGTATTTCTTCTCATCTTTCTTGGTGTATTTCTTCACACATTTTTTCCCTATCACCCAATTTTGAATATTCCTTGTTTTATTAAAACAAACATTCTTCAATTTCTAAGACTTGCAGTTACTTACTCCTACTTTTGGTTAATAGCCCTTTATACTTTTCCAACTTCAATTTCTATTGTGTGCCCGATCTCTTCGAATCTATCTCTCGTCTGTTATTTTCCTTCTGAGGATTTCTCGTTCTTCTTCTTGAACAAGATTTTTCCAAGATCTCTCTAATTCCTCTCGACTCTGGGCTATTGTTATTGCAAGATCATATAATTGATGAAAAATACTTCTCTAGTTTCCCAATCCAATCTCTAGTTGGGTCTGATCTGGTTGAGGCAAATTCATGAAACATTTTTGGTCTAAAACCAATATTTAAAATTCTCCACAGTATGGTTGCCAAAAAATTTGATTTTGGAATATCTCAGGATCTAAATGTAAAAGTCACGAGGATATGAATCCCCCTGCATTTTTTTTTTAAAGAGGTGGTACTCCTATTTGAATTATGATTTTGTTTGAATATTTTATATCAAAAATAATATGGGATACTTTCAAATGAATGGATCCGAATCTCTATGGCTCGATAAAATTTAAAAATACTGAAAAATAAAAGATATATGTGTATGGAGAATTCTTGAGAAGTGGACAAGGAACCTCAAACATCACACAATATAGAAAATGATAAAATCCTCAAATCCATCACAGTTTAATAAAAAAAATATGATCACATTCAAATAAAATAAATGGTCCAATGACACAAGAGAACTTTGAAAGGGTACTACTTATTAATCTCAAAAGAAGATTTTGATAGATAGAATTCAAATTTTCTATACTCAAAACTCAGAGTTATAAAATACAATAAAAAACGATCCCAACTTAGTTATCTGGGATTTCTAAAAAATGATAATGTATGTTACAATATTTGAAACTTAAAGGCATTTGTCCATTAATGGATTGGGATTGGGGCTCCCATGGACCATAAAATTATTTACAAGAAATATGATTAAGAGAAGAACATGGAGTGGAGCATGAGCAATAGGATATAGAAAGGAGACAAGAGGAAGTTATCAAAATTCAATTATACTTTTCCAAGGAAAGAATACATATAACTGTATGAAATCTGATAAGGAAGAAGTTATGTAATTAGTGTGGACTTACTGCGATGTAATCTCTCTCTTTTATTTGATTGTTTATATGCCCTTTATATATTTTCCTATTGCAGTTATGTGTTCGGTTGTAACTCCTTCTGTTGGAAATTCATAAATCTTGGTTATAGCCTTGTTTGACCATTCTTGAATAAATTCTCTTAAGGGGTAAGCATTCACTTCTTGCTTTACTTTGATATTTAACAATTCACTTCAATTTCTCTATGATCAATAGATAAATTTTGCAATATAGTTTCAATGTCCTCATTTTTATTTGTGTACTCAACAAGCCAATTATAAATATCATCATAAGTATACTCAACCATACTATCAAAT
>JASDQU010010515.1:57242-74600 GCA_032191745.1 Picea mariana | reverse complement strand
ACGACTGAGATTTCAGTGCTCAGATCAACGACGCCAAGGGAGCCATGTCCTTCTAAGTTGCCCTATCTTTAACCCCGTGTGGGCCCTTCTCCCATCGTTACACCTTCCTTTCCACCTTTCCCTTGCTGCCGTGTGTCAACTATCCGCCTCCCCATCTCCGCCCAGGTGGCCCATCCCCCGTCTCGTTATCCAGTCACCACCTGTCGCGTATCCCGCTCCTTTTCCACGTCAACCTCTCACCAAAGAACGAGTCCACTATCCCTCGTCTTCCTCCTCTTCCGCCTATTTTATTCCACCATAAGCCCTCCTTTGTAACTCTTCCCATGCCACGCCTTTCCCTTTGCGACCTTGTAATCCGAGGCCACCACTTCTATCATTCGCTCCATTCACTATGTTGGCCTTTCATGCTCGTCCGTCAAGCCTCTCAGTTAGTCCAGGTGGTAGCGTGAGGAGTCTTCCATACCTCGAGTGGCTGAGTTGGCTGAGCCGTCCTCAATCCCAAGAAGCAGTTATTGAAGCGGTTGGTGGTGGTTAGACATCGTCTCCGCCATAATGGGAAAGCATGGCCATGAATTTAAGGCACGTCGGCTCGCCGATGTAACTGTCAGAAGATCGATCGCGACTGCCATAATTTGCATGGTTATTCAAAGATTGCGGCTGCAGAGTGTTAGAAGCCATGCAGACGCAAATCATTCAATGCATTTCCTTGGTTCTGCTGCTATTGTAGTTTTGAGTATATGTAGGAATTTTTTCCATTTTTGTATCTATTGATGGTAGAGCTAAGCTCCCGACTGTAAAGTTTCAGTGAACATTCTAGCTTCTGGGTCATGTATCTGTGTTTGAGACTTCTTGGTTTATAAAAAACAGTTCTCCTTCTTCCATCTTTGTTTCATATTATGCCAAAGAATCTACAGTCGAAGGATTCGCATGGATTTAACAATCTTGTTATGATAAAGGATTTGTTGTGACATTGTTGTGCCCTCTGGTCTTCTGTCTTTGAATGTAAAAGGATTTTGCGTTTGAATGCACTCTTCTCCAGTCTGTGATGAACCTGATGTTTATGATAGACCTTTGCACCTTTCTCATGCGAGTCTTTCACCTACTCACCCTTTATCTGCAACTCACTGTTTGAATTTTATACAAGACCTCACTCGTTCGTGCATGCCCGGCCTGGTTTCTGAGTTGAGACGATGCTATTTGAGTTTTCCTCCATTTGATCACCCTTTAAACAAATCGTGACATTAAACTGATGGGCGTCGGGCTCTTCTCTTGCAAGAAATCCAGGAGTGACCTCCGGCTCCAACATATTGATAATTCTCAACAGGAAACTAAGAATGTTGGTTTCGGTATGTATTCCTCCTTGATGGGTAATTTTGATTTCATGGCACCAATTCACCATATTCATGCAATTTCCAGTGAGTCTTCATTGTCGATGAGGTTCATTCCTTTCCATACTTTTTATTTCAATGACTCTTGGAACCTACCTTCCTCGACTATGTCGAATGAAGGTTAGTCGCACATTAGGATGGAAATGTCTTTGTCAGCATCAAAAGTTGTGTATAAATCTATTCTAGAAGCTATTTCTTACCCATATCCTTCTTCCTCATAGATGGATGAGGTGGATCTCGCTTTAGATCCCATATGGGCTGCTCAATTATCTTGTTCACATGATTTTATGGACAATACTTTACCTTTGGATTAATCCATATTAGAGGCCATGTCTGGTCCTAATAGGCCTTGGGATGATATGCATCATCAATCCTATTTTCTCTCAAAACTTGTTATAATTGAGAAGCATGAATTTAGATCTACCCTGAGTGAGATAGTCGATCACGCCGTGGTTCTGTTAGATACGCATGGTATTTATGTTGAAGAAAACATGGAGAATATTTCTCCTACTATCGTGATCGACATATCTCGAACCCATGGTAAAATCGAGAATGTATATATCGGTAAATATTGTTTTCCTGAAGATATTAATATCTACATTGATCTCTTCAAATAATTTTGAGATGTATTCGCTTGGTCATATTAAGAGATTCCAAGGATCGACCCCAACATTGTTGATCATGAAATTAAAACCTATCTGACTGTTAAACTTGTTCGATAATGTCTAAGAGTTGTTAATAATAGGATGTTCCCCATTATTAAGGAAGAAGTAGAGAATATACTCAATGATGTCTTCATATACCCGATTCCCTTGATCGAATGGGTGTCCAACTCCATTCCCGTAGATAAAAAGAAAGGAACCATCTACATGTGTATGTATTTTAGAGACTTGAATAAGGCTTGTCTTAAAGATAACTTCCCCTTATATTTCATTGACCATATTCTTGACGAGTGGGCTGGAAGCAAAGTATTTTCCTTTATGAACTGATTTTTAGGTAATAATCAAATTCAAATCAAACCCAAGGATCAACACAAGATGTCGTTTATTTTTCCTTCGGGCACCTTTGCATACCAGAAAATTCCTTTCAGTTTTAATAAATGTTGGAGAAACCTTCCAACATGCCATGACCTTTTTGTTTCACGATCTTAAGAATATCATCCAAGCTTACCTAGATGATCTTGCTTCTCACTCTTGCAAGAGGGTATATTAATCAACTCACCTTTGAATAGCATTTAAGAGATGTCATTATTATCTCAATTGGTTGAACCCTCACAAGTGCATCTTCTGTGTTAGGTATAGTCATCTTTTAGGATTCATAGTATCTAAAAATGGGATCATGGTATATCCTAGGAAGGTTTCTTCAACACTTTGGTTTCCTCCCCCATGCAACATTCAACAACTTCAAGGTTTATAGGGGAACACTAACTTCCTGCGTCATTTCATAGTGAACTATGCCAATTAAACTAAATATTTCATGTGTCTTTTGAAGAAGGACACTTCGTTCATATGGGATGACTGAGCTTAGGAATCCTTCGATTCTCTTAATAAACCCTTGGTATCGATGCCTCTATTGAATCCCCCAGACTACAGTAGAGACTTTTTTATTTATATCACCACGTCCGAAGGGATGATTGGTATGGTATTGGTTCAGGAGGATGATGAGGTCCATGAGCACATTGTCTACTATCTCGGTTGAAACCTAGTTGATCATGAACTTAAATACTCTCACGTAGAGAATTTGGCCTTGGTCGTTGTACATGTAGTTCAAATATTATTGAATTATATATTACTCTGCAAAACTACTGTAGTTGTGGATATAAATCCATTTCAATACGTCCTTACCAGGCATATCATAGGGAAGAAATACAAGAATTGGATTGTTATTGTGAAATAATTTGATCTTGATTTCACTTCTGCGAAATCTAAGAAGTCACTAGTTTTTTCCGAACTGATGTCAAATTTCCCTAGACTGGATGAGGAAATTTTTAATGAAGATTCATTCAAGGATGAACATATTTTCCTTATCTCATCTTTGTACCCTTGGTATGGAGACATTTTAATATATCTTCAAACCTTGAAGCTACCCCAGCATCCGTCGAGATACGATTGACGACATATACGTCATTAGGCTAAGAACTACCTTATTATCGACGACACTTTGTATCATCGAGGGGTGGATAATATTTTACGTTGTTTCTTGAATCATGAGGAATTTGAAGTTGTTCTCAATGACTGTCAGAGTGGGTCATGTGGTGGTCATTTTTTCGTTCTTGCAACATCCCAAAATATATTACGAGCCAGTTATTTTTGGCCATCAATTTTTAAAGATTGCATTGAAGCAGTCAATAAGTGTCACCCTTTCCAAGTGTTTTCTTGGAAAATGTGCTCACACCCAACCCCTCTTCACCCAGTCATCATCGTCGGTCCCTTCGCCAAGTGGGGAGTGGATTTTATGGACTACAACCCAGCCTCTTTTGGGGGGCACCAACATATTATTGTGGTCGTGAATTATTTCACTAAATGGCCAGAGGCCATTCCTACCGCTAAATCCGATGGTAAGACTACAACATTATTCATATTCAACCATATTATAGCCTGGTTCAGAATCCAAAAATATATTTTCATTGATCATGGAAGTCACTTTCAGAATGAAATGATGACAGATTTAGCATCAAAACTAGGGTTTAAACATGGTCATTTGTCCCCTTATTATCCCTAGGAAAATGGACATGTAGAGGTGGTGAATAAATATCTTAAGACCATTTTATAAAAACCTGTCAGCTAGAGTAAATCTATCTGGCATCTGATGCTTTACCATACATTTTTGGCATACCAAACCATGGTAAATAATTCCATTGGTTTCTCTCCATTTCAGTTAGTACATGGTGTGGACTCAAGTCTTCCTATGGAATGTGAAATACCATCCCTTAAATTGGAAATTGAGCTCCTACCTGACACATTCGATCTTGAATAATTCCTCGTTCACCTTGAGCACCTCGATGAGAAGCGTCGATACACCTCTACGCCTATCAAAGCGAATAAACGATGTGTTAAGGTTCAATATGATAAGTCTTTTTGTCCCCAGCAGAACATTGAGGGTGATTTGGTTCTCCTTTATGACCAAGCCAGAGAATTGCTAGGGGTAGGTAAGTTCAACCCTGTGTGGCATAGTACTTATATCGTGTGACGTTTCCTAGAGAAAGGAGCCTATGAATTAGAATATTATGAGGGGAACATGTTGGATGGGACCATAAATGGGCTCTCCCTTAAAAGGTATTACGCTTGAGCCCTCAAACCCGAGCATGACCTTTCTATACTAGTGTATATTAATGTATATACGTCTTTATCTTTTTCTTTGTGTCATCATCTTGCTTATCGAGTTTTCCCTTGGTTGGCAGATGTCAATGGAATATTTGGTTTACCTAGGATTTGTAGACAATGCTCATCATCATGCGTGGAACATGGCTTCCTCCACTTGTGTTATTTACTTACCTGAGGGACAATTGGTGTCTTCAGGTGGCATTTGTCTAGAGCCATCAACAAATAATGTGGTTGAGTATATCATTGTTATAGATCTATTACGTGACGTCATTTCACATGGTGTTCAATCTATAAAAGTTTTCCTGGAATCCTAGTTAGTCATATGTCAGTTGAACGGATGTTACTGTGTGAGAGATCCTACTCTACTTCAACAATTCCTACGGGTATGAATTTTGGAACGATTCTCTTATTTTCTAACTTATAATCACATTCCTAGAAGTTATAATCAACTCTCTAATGCATATACTAATTACATTTTAGATTTCCATTTGTCACATAACTAAGTAAAGAAAACACATTCATACATTGTAACATATATACGTAAAGACGAAGACCAAATGTTTTATATTTCATCCTTTCAAGTCCAAAACATATGGTATCATAGTACAAAATGGGGTTCACACCCTCAAAATACATATATGTCCAGTCGTAGAATAACCATCGCATATATACCTAGGGTGCCAAATGCGTATCATGATAGCACACTATGACATTTGCAAGACGTTGGAAGAGTCACACCCACGCATGGGGTAAACCCACCACTTGCCACTACATCGCCTCTCGCAGATCCTCCACTTGAACCATGGGAATCATGTGTGTCAAATGAGATAGGTTCCCCTGTACATTTTGTAGCACTGTCTTTGCATCCCCACCTACTAGCTCATCTCCTCAGCCCCTTCACCGATGTCATGGGAATCCCTCTAGTTGTCATGGACCTATGTATGCATAACAAATAAATTGTTAATACTTGATACCATACACAAATATTTGCGTTTTATTTTTCCTTTATCAAAATTGAAAAACACAAAAAAATGAAATATATAAAAACCATTTCTTACCAATATCCCCATAGGTGGATCCTGGTGGCAATGACATGTCAAGGTCTGCTCTGTAGTCGATCCCTCCATAATTATAGTCATTAATGGATATGATATGTTAGCACCACCAATAAAAGAACTCATCATTGAATGGGGTTGTCATCCTAACACCCCCCAGTCGCCTCATCACATCGTTCCACCATGACATGGTTGGGTCGCACAGTCTGTGTGGAGTAATCTCTACTCTAGGGCTCAATCCCAGAACGCTCTCAAATAAAAAACTACAAAGTATGGATGGAAATCTGAAATTCTTCATTCACCCTTGTTTGTAATCCATCGACTGGATTTTCATGTTGGCCAGTAGTGAGTTACACCAGTCATAAACATTGGGTCTCAAACACTCCACCACATAGAACATGATTTTCCTTGATGCCTAGTGCAACAAAGCTGACTATGATATCTGTGTGAGTACAAGCATGATGATCTTTAGACTCAAGTTCTTGATCACTCTAATAGGGAGTTGGCTCCCTAATTTATCTATACCTAAAACACAATGGGTGGCGATGTACTCCTCCATAGTCATACCACCTTCATCCCATCGGGCCTTGATATTCACCATCTCTCCCTAGCAAGACAATCCTCTGATAAAGTATATGTCGTCCACTTCAATTTTCAATGGTTTCCCATCAATATTGAAGGACTCTATCTCCATATCCCAATAGTTTACCAATAACTCGAGCAACCTCACTTGAGCCGTCATTCCTTTGAGGGCCCAAAATTTATAGAGTTCACATCATTTCAAAGCTTGTTGGGCCCTTTCATCTCTTTCCACTACTGCATCCACTTCCTCATGCTCCCTTTCCCTCCATTCAATAACCATCCTGCAAAGGAAAAATCATTTTTTGAGTTAATCCCTTTAAAAAATGTGTTCACAGACTTAGACACAGGATAACCTTATGACAGTCGCATATAGGGCTTCATATAGGTTTCAAGATTCACTTTTACCATGTATATGGGGTCGTATACGCAACTTGATGATCTATCACTCGCGTACAACCTAGTTTCTATGTAACAACCTATAATACTAAAAACATGCGAACTAAAACTAAAATGTAAACCATTCAAATGGAAGTAAATGGGATGGGAACTTACTTGGTGTAGACAGATTATGATTTCATTGATTGTAGCTCTCACAAACGCCATCGGAAAATCATGGCTAAAATGGCCTAAAAAGCACTATGTGGGTGAAAAACTCAAATGGTAAGGTAAAATTTGTTATTTTTACTATTACAAGAATATTTTTACCGACTTTTTATAGTTTTACCCTATATTTTTTATTTTCATCCTTATGGACTAATAACACAATGGAAATACTTGGTGTTGGCACAGGGGCAGACCCAGGGTTCAACACTCAAGAGCACACCAAAAAAACCCTAACTACCAACCCTTTCAACAACACCTGCGAAGAAGATGAAGTCTCACCCAAGGTAGAGGCAGGGGTGGTTGCAAGACTCAGGTATCTGCAACCTTAGCTGGGACACAGATTTGTGATTATACATCTTACTAGAGCACCTAGCATTGTTATTTCCTCAAGATACATTCAATAACCATTTCGCTTATAAGACAGAGCTTCGCAACATCCACACTAATCCAAGCACTTAGAAAAAGTAAAATAGATCAAATCCTAGTAGATCAGCACTAAGCATCTTCATACATATCAGATCTAACATTCATACACATCTAAGAGCACAAAGCATAAGTAGATCTACCTAAATATATCAAATCACTTAGCATAAGAAGAAATAAACACATTGAACCAAAGCACAAGGCATCACACATATATTTACGTGGTTCACCCCCACCCTGGGGCTACGTCCACCAACTCTTATTATTTATTATCTCGATCAAGCAGTTACATAACAGAGCCTCAACAATCCTTACTTTACACAGGCCAGAAGATATGTGTAACTCACTAGATCCTTCTTCCTTGCAATTCATCACAAAGCCTTTCACAACCTCCTACAACCACTTACACTTAGCTCTGCAAGCCTCTTACAATCATGCACAGATCATTTACAATCCAAATTTGATCACACAGATCTAATTACTAGCACTAAGTGATCGAGCCTCCTTACATTGCATAAGTATCTATTTATATATTACAAAAGTGGGCCTAAGTGTCGGTAAACCCACGGGCCAACATCCCTTTCCCATTACATTAACCCAAAACCCTAAAAGAGGCCCAAAGTGGACCAAGATCTCACGATCTCTGCTTCACCCGGTGCTTCATATTTAACAGGGTGTTGAGGTCCAAAATGGTCAATTATGACCAAGTGTTCCTCAAAACTTGGGCAAGGGCCAACAGGTCCCCAACACTCATCTGTGACTCATCCCAAGTCACTCAGGTCTGACCAATTCTACTTTGAATTCCTCGAACCTGGCTCAAGCTGCTTCGACCTATCACCTTACTACTGCCTCTTGCTCGGCGAACTCCTGGATGAGTGCCTCGTTCACCAGGCCTTCTAGGTGTTGTTCTACTTGGTTCACAACCTATTCAATTTCTACTCCTTGGCTTTCAACTCGAGTGAACATTTTGCATGCCTTTTCTTGCACTGGTTGAAGTTGTTGAGAGACTTCCCTTACTTTACTCTGAAGCATGTAAATATGTTGTTGGGTTATGCATTTCTCTGGAAACCTCTTCATCCTCTCCATGGGTGACAGGGCCTTCAGTTGTACCTATAGCTTTTCAGTGTCATACTTTGCCTATTGGAGCTGTGACTCCAATTGATGCAATTATGGGTTCTTAGTTAGGTTCTTGTAGATCTGTGCACTTCTGATACTTAATTGTTTGCATTCCTCAGTGAGTGCTTTAATTGTTTCCACGATACTCCAAGTAGTTATTTCTCATTGGTCGCGTACTTCTTGTGGGGTCTGTGGTATGGTCTGAAGCTCTAAGTCCATGACTCTTTGTTGAAGTTGTTGAATAACTTCAGCAAGCTTTATCACTTGGAGTTCTATGGGGTCCTCTACCTTTTGTTCTAATTCAGTCACAGAGCGAAATTCTCTGTGGACTGCTTCTTCAATCCCAATCTGCTTCGCGATCAACTACTCTTTCTCTTTTTGTATCTTCACTCTATCTTCTTCAAATTTCTCTTGGAGAGTGTCCTTCTCTTGTTGCACATCTCAAGGTTGCTCAATGATTTCCTCTTGTGATTTCTGTTGGCGACGGAAGTCACTCCTGGATTGCTATCAGGAGCAAAGCCCGACGCCTATCAGTTTTGTGTCACAATTGTTCATAGATGGGTGATCAAATGGAAGGAAACTCTAAACAGTAGTGTCCAACTCTGAAAACAGGCTAGGCATGCATGAGCAAGTGAGGTCTTATGTAAACTTCAGACAGTGAGCTGTAGTAAAGGGTGAACAGGCGGAAGACTTATGGAGAAGAGTGCGAAGGTCTGTTATAAACAACAAGTTCCTAATAGACTGTAGAAGAAAGCATACCAACACAAGGTCTTCTTGCATTTGAATACAGAGCACCAGAAAATACAATAATGTCACGATAAATCATTTATCATAACAGAAATGCAACAATTCTCATGACTCAGTCAATCACGAACTTCCTAGCATCAGATGAAAAACTTAGACGGGTAAAGAAGAACTATCTGTCATAAAACAAGAAATCTCATATACATATGCATAAGCTGGAAACTGAAATAGCTACTAAACATTACAATAGGGAGCTCTGCTCAACCATCGATCCCTTCAAAATGGAAAAAATGACTACATATACTTGGAACAAAACACTGGAAGCTAAATCGAGACATCACATTGAAGGCATTACGTCTTCACATTTACTGTGCATGCAGTCTCTGGAAGTTCGTGAACTTCAGTGAGACGTAATCGCGTTCCAAAGGACCTGTGAATGAATTGACAAGCTTACAATCATTTCTGGGCTTTCCATTTATGGAGGAAACGATGTCCAACCACCATTAACTACTGCAATCACTGCTTCATTGAGATCAGGAACGACCCGGCTGACTGTGTATCAATAGGACATGGAGGCCTTCGTGATGACTGGGAGACTTGACACAAAATGATGGACGGATGGTGACTAGGCAGGGGTAGCTAGACACACTCGATGCAGATATGGGATGAGGAGAGGCCATGTGGACGGATGGGCAGAGGGAAAGTGATAGGGTAGAAATACGTGGCAGGATTCACGAGCTTTGAAGTGTACGAGCCGGGTAGACAAGACACGGGGCAGGGAAGAGAATATGAGCTAGAATGACACAGGGATGGATGTGGCAGCAAGGAAGCATGTGATGAGGATTCGGGCTTTCGGGGATTCACGATTCGCGAGTTTGAAGTGCGCGAGTTCCTTGCCTCCGGGATCCCCGATATCCCGATGTGCGATGAGCTCTGCCTCTTGGGAGCTAGCCCCTACCAGCTAAACCATAGTCCATATGACCTGTCCCTGTGTGACCGTGGTCAAACTTCCCATCAGGCTTCGATGTTTTTGACGACACGATGTTTGTGTCCACGGGACTTGCGATTCCCCGAAACCCGATGGTTCATGGCTGTTGACTTGTCAATGGTCCCCTCCTGGTTGCAAAGCCTGCCACCTATTTTACACTATTGAAAGTTGTTCCTGCCTATTGGGAAATCATGAGTCGCGATTCTGAAACACATGATACTCTAGCTCCTCGGATCCCCAACTTGGTAGGATCTCTCGCCACGTACCTCTGCTGATGGACGGCTCTGATTAGGTTGGGAAATCTTGTATCGCTATTCACTCATGTAAGGGTTTCTTGCCCTCGAAAACTCTGATTCTCCGATGAACTGAACCCCGACTTTCCTCCTCTGCACACTAGGGGCTAACCTCGACACAACTTCCCGAGATCTAACGGTTGACGAGATTTTGCCGATCTCCCCTGTAAGATTCTGATCGCCGATTTTCTTTGAGGATGGTTCTCGACTGCTGAAGACGAAACTTTGCCCGCTCGCTTGCTTGACTTGCTGCTACAAAAATGGGATTACCTCGTGATATGCTCAGGTACTTCCCGCGCCAACTCCAGACATGGGTACGCTTGATCCCGAGACAATAAATATCGCTAACATTAGGCTCCATGGGGGATAGAGTCATCCCTGCGATGCTCTAAGAACTCATTCCGCGGCTTCAGTGCCTTGCTGTTGGGTTATGGAGTCATTTATTAAGCCGAAACATAACAGAAAATAAACACAAAAGTAAAAGACAATATTTACAAACAGAGGAGCCGTCTAAGGCTCAAATAAAACATTTTTTTAGAAAATTCCCATTCACTGGGCTATTGAAAACCCCTTCACCCTCCAGATCCTGCAACCCATAGGTGTTGTTGGAGAAAATCTCAGTGATTTTAAAGGGGCCGACCCATAGGGCGTCGAACTTGTTGTGCTTGCCTTTATCTTGTCTGGGTGCATCCCACTTGAAGACCAAGTCCCCGATATTGAACTCCTTTTTCTTGACCTTTCTGTCAAAATCCTGCTTGATCTTCTGTTGATGAGTATAAGCTGCATCCCTCACTTGTTCTCTGATCTACTGCACTTCCACTATCTGATGAATTCTTCTGATCATATGATCTAGTTCTCCCTCGTAGTCTTGAAAGAATTTTGCCACAGGTAAGGCGAGCTGAGTAGGAAAAACCGCCTCCGCTCCGTAGACTAGTTGAAATGGTGAAGTGCCCAGAGACTTCTTCGTTGTGACACGATCAGCCCACTGATCAAACTTCAGCTTTGAATCCCAGGCTCTCTTGTTACCCTCTAACAGTCTTTTGATAATCTTTATCAGGCTTTTGTTTGAGGATTCCACTAAACCATTTCCCTAGGGATAGTAGGGGGTGGAGTGAATTAGCGAGATCTGGAACTGCTCGCAGAACTTAATTAGAGGTTCAGATTTGAAAGAAGCGGCATTATCGGTGACGATTCTGCTGGGACAGCCAAATCAGGCTATGATATCCTCGAGAAAGCTGATAATTACTTTGTGTGATGCGCTTTTGGTGGGGACAGCTTCTATCCACTTGGTGAAATAATCTGTTGCAGTCAGGATCCATCTGTGCTGACCACTTGAGGGAGGATGAATCTCTCCGATGAAGTCCAACCCCCACTGCTAAAAAGGTGTCGAGGCCACTATGGGTTTCAATGGCAGCGACGTGAGTTGTTTCTTTCCTGAGAACTTTTGACATTTGGCGCACGCTCTGATCTCCCTGCAGACATCGGGGAACAATGTGGGCCAATAATACCCCGCTCAGAGTATCCTGTGGGCTGTAGTCTTCCAGAAATGATGACCCTCGCAAAGGCTGCTATGAAAATCAAACGTAACTTTCTGGGCCTCCTGTGGGTCCAGACATCTCAGAAATACCCCTAGAGGATCTTTCCAGTACAAGGTTTGGCCAATGAGGCAATACCTGACCGCCTTGAGCTTAAGAGCCCTTGCTTTACTTTTTCCCATTCCATCGGGGGGCTTCAACTCCTGCAGAAAATACAAAATGTCATGATACCAATCACATTCTGCCAATGATAAGGAAACCTAAAAATTCCTGTTGGATGACTCAGCTTGCTCATTGATGAAACTAATCCCTAAGGCTTTGCAGTTAGATTCAGCTATCAATTTGGCTAAACCCTGTCCCTTTACCAACTTGGTGGGCTTAATTTCTAGTTCGAATTCTAGAATCTTGGCAATCCACTTTCCTCTTTTCCCATCCATGTCAGGCTGTATAAGAATGTCCTTCACAGAGGCCAAAGGGACATATGCAATGATCTTTGAGTGCAAAACATAGACTCTGAAAGCTTTGAGAGCTTTCACCAATGCATAGGATTGCTTTTCCATGATCTCGTACCAGAGTTCTGCGTCTTTTAATGCCCTGTTGTAGAAGGCAATCGGTTGCTCTTTCCCCTGATCATTTTTTTTCAACAAAACTGTCGCTACTGTATCACAGAAGCAAAAGAAAATATCAGGAAATCTCTGGAATAATCGAGACTAATTAGCACAGGTGCTTCAGTCAACGCCTTCTTTATTTGGATGAAAGATTCCCTGGGTTCAATGGTCCATTTTACTTCATTTCCCTTCCTGAGCATGGTTGTGATGTGTTTCACCAGCTCGGCGAAATTTGAGACGAATCTCCTCAGAAAATTAATCTTCCCCCAAAATGCCTGAACCTCCTTCTTAGATTTGGGAAGAGATAGGGTTTGAATTGCTTCTACCCTACTAGGGTCAATCCTTACTCCCTCCGCTGATACTATATGGCCTAACAGCTTCCCCTCCTTCATAGCAAACAAGGATTTCTTGGGGTTTAAGGATAAGCCATACCTTCGACACTTCATGAAGACCTTTCTCAAGTGGCAGTAGTGTTCCTTGTCTGTCTTGGAGAAGACTGTGATATCATCCAGATAGATTACCACAAACTGGTCCTTCTCCCCTATGAACGCTATATCCATAGCTCGCTGAAACATTGCTCTTGCATTCATCAACCCAAATGGCATTTTGGCATACATGAACGTGCCCCAAGGAGTGGTGAAGGCTGTCTTTTCTCTGTCCTCAGGCATGACCGATATCTGATTATAGCCAGAAAACCCATCGATCATGGATATCTTGGAGGCACCAATTACCCTCTGCAGTATGTGTTCCATTTTAGGTAGGGAGTAATTGTCTTTCTTTGAGCTTTTGTTGAGATTCCTGAAATCAACACAGATTCTTATTTCTCCACTCTTCTTTCTTACTGGGACCAAATTGGCCACCCATTCAGAATATATCAAGGGGACAATAATTTGGGCATCTAACAATTTCTTCACTTATTTCTCCATGACAGGTAGCAACATGGGATTTATTTGTCTCAACTTCTGTTTGAATGGTTTAGCCTCTTCTTTTAGTGGGATCTTGTGTTCAATAACAGACGTGTCATAGGTCTTGAGGTCTTCATACGTCCATGCAAACACATCAGTGAACTCCTTTAGCAGCTCAGTATATTCGGCCTTCTGTTCTCTGGTCAAACTGCTCGACAATTTGACAAACCTGGGCTTCTCCTGCGAACCAATGTTGCATTCGGTTGTCTCGGTATCTTCATTTAAGACTCTTCCCTTTACCGGCACATCATTCCTGTCAAACAATCTTTCTAAAGGGACAAGTCCTCTCGGAATGTGATTACTGGGCAGCTAAATGATCTGATGATTAGCGATTTTATTTAAAAATTCCTCAGGACGAGGGTCGCCTTCCAAATCAGGATCTTGGTCAGTAGAAAATTCATCCACCGATTGGAGAAACCTTTCAAGTTCAGAATCATCCTCGAACACCTTCCAATGCTTGACATTGTCCGGCACCGAGGGCCTATATATTATATCAACATCATTTTTTATCTTAGGCAGCAGAGGAAGTTTGAGCAAACTAGCTGAGACAGCTAAAGAATCAGCCAAAGTATTTTCTCCCCTTGGAATGAAAGAAATTTTAAAAGCCAAGAAGAAGTTATCGATAAGGTCCCATACTTCATTTTGATAATTACTGAGCCTGGGATTATGGGCATGATAAGCATTCCTTATCTGCTGAATAACCAACTCACCATCTCCGAATATTGTTATCTCTTCAATTCCCATTTCCTTCGCGGCCTTCATACCAAGAACAAGAGCTTCATACTCTGCCACGTTGTTGGTTACTTTGAATTCTAGCTTGTATGACAGGGATATGACTTCTTGACAAGGTGATATGAAAACCACTCCAGCGCCAGCTCCTTCGCTAGAAGAAGCTCCATCAAAAAACATTTTCCACACAGAGGAGCTTTGAGGGGAAATCGGATGATCATGGCTAGGATGTTTTCTGATTAGTAAAGAGCTTTCAGGGGCATCAGTAATCTGCAGCAAACTAGACCCTAAGTCGGTGTCAAGTGCAAAGATGGGGTGATTGGTAGGGTCTTCTTCATCACTGACAATATAGGCCAATTGGGCTTCTCTGTATAATCTCCTTTGTTCCCCTCCGAAAATCGGAATGGTGGCATATGTGAGATCCATCTGTAGTGTCCCTCCCAGTTTTTTGATCCACGATCTAGACAACAACATACCAAACTTGGGAGGAATGTCGACCACCACAATATCCATGACCACACTCTTCATGGGTAGCTGAAACAGGGAAACCACCAGGTCTTTGATGACTCCTAGGCACTGCACTCTCCTTGAATCGAAGGAATATAAATCATGATAAGTTCTTGTCCCTTCCAGTCCCAATTCTTCCATGACTATTTTCGGCATAAGGTTATGGGAAGCCCCTGAATCCATGAGGCAGTTATGTAGCACTTTATCATGTATGTTCAGGGAAGTGTAGAATGGGGGGGATGATTCATCTCTGTATTCTACCATGGGACCTAAGATGACGGCTGGCTTCTCATCTTGAAGGTTTACTGAGTCAGCAGGGGGCTGGGGGGACTCGGATTGTAGCAGCTTGGAGAGGGATCTTTTAAAATATTTGTTTTTTACTAGCTCTGAGAGGGGTACAGGAATTCTAATCTTCTGAATATCATGTTCAAAATTGAAGGAGTGGGTAGGCTTAGGAGCTTCTCTTACCTCAGTGGCAGGATCTTTGGTTGCTGGTGAAGCACTCTGAGTATTCTTTTCTTTAGTTGTGGCTGCTGCAGCTCTAGTAGGTTCTTCTGCTATGAGAGGCTGGTCTGGGCTGTCAAAGTCTCCTTCTTTCTTCCTCGATCTGAGATTATATTTGTTAGAAGTGTTCCCAGTCTTCTGCTCTTTCCCCAACTCATGAATTTGAGCGCTCATCAGTGATTCTTCATACGCTGACTGCATCAAATGAGGAAAAGGGGGAGCTTCCTCAATACAGTGAATTCCAAGGCCAAACTCGTCTATCTCTTCTCTCAGCTCATGATCAACTAGGTTATTTTGGAGGGGGGCTTGAACCCTTTGATATTCTCTGTCCTTTCCCCTTTGTTCCCTCAGGAAGGCCTGAGGCATATTGTTAGCAGTTCGTCTAAAACCTCTATTATCATTGTTTAGGGGACTTCTGTACATGGGTTTCCCTTCTAATTCCAATCTTTCTATCTTGGCAGCAAGTGATTTTATCGTTCTAGCTGTCTCATCTGTCTGCTGGAGCAGTGGTGAGGAACCGGATGAGGAAGCTTCAGGCCTGTTCTTGGACGTACTTCTATCACCTGTGTTTCTAAGTCATTTGACAACCAACATGTTAGATTCTACCTCCATGGCCACATCCTGCATATGGGCCAGTGTAGCAGCTCTTCTCTCTCTCGGGAGTAGGCAGAAATCAGGATCAAAAGCGATGGAATAAGTGATCATTGCAGAGGCTTCAGAGGGCTTTATCTCAGCAGGTATTCTATTGTACATTTTACTAAACCTCTTGGAGAAGTTAGGAATGGACTCTCCTTCCGTTCTCTTCAACGACCCAAACTCTGTCATGTAATACATGAAATCCTTCTTATCTCCCCACTGCCTCAGGAAAGCATTATCCAGGGCGTCAATTCCAGCAATGGATCTGGGAGCTAATCCTCTAAATCATTTTCTCACCTCACCATCTAGGCTATGGACAAAAACCCTCATCCAGACATCTTCATTTCCAATGTTCAAGTTGTTTGCATAACTATAGAAAGCAGCCAGGTGCTCTTCTGCAGTTATGTCCCCTTCCCCGATGAACTTGGGCATATATTTCAAGTAAGCAGCAACTATGGCGTCCATTCTATTCAGAGGGGGATTAGCACCAGCCATAGGAATATTAGATGGAGGATAATTTGGAGGTGAAGGATTTCACGAAGGGGCTACCGGGAATAAATCTTGGAGTGGGGTGGGAAACAGGAGGTGATGCAAGGAACAGGCTACTGATCTCAGGTCAGCAAGTGCTCCTCCTTGTGCAGGAGTGGGGAAATCCGCTGTGGTCGTGGGTCTACACCAAGGTACAGCTTCAGAGGAGAGGGGAGTGACAAGGATTTCTCCCTCCAATCCCAGACTAGGAGGGGAAAACTCAGCAGGAACACTCCCAAAGTTCAGAAAATGGGAAACCTCCGAAGAAGGTCTATTAAGAACCTGAGGAGGAGAAAATGGAGTTTTGACAAAAGGAGATGGCGGATTACCTGTTTCGGTGGTGGAAGCCTCTGCTTTAGGGGCCTTTCCTTTTCTGAGAACCACCTCTGGATCGTTTTCAGGTGTAGCTAAGGGTAGCTGTGGATGAGACTGCGTGTGTCTGCCTCTGAATGCCACAATTAGTAGAGTAGGTTCTCCCAAGTAGAGTCATCACAATGGAGTCGTCAGGTGCACAACAACAATCTCAATAGTTCTGATATCTGATGCACTTTTAGAATCAGCTAATCGTTTTCATTCTATCCCAGGGAAAATATTCAACTTCATCCCCGGCAACGGCGACGGAAGTCACTCCTGGAATGCTATCAGGAGCAGAGCCCGACGCCCATTAGTTTTGTGTCATGATTGTTCATAGATGGGTGATAAAATGGAAGGAAACTCTAAACAGTAGTGTCCAACTCTGAAAACAGGCCAGGCATGCATGAGCAAGTGAGGTCTTGTGTAAACTTCAGACAGTGAGCTGTAGTAAAGGGTGAACAGGCGGAAGACTTATGG
>JASDQU010010515.1:42614-56704 GCA_032191745.1 Picea mariana | reverse complement strand
ATGATATTCAATAGGTAGGGTAGGTGCTAATGGGAGTTCCTTCCTCTCTTATTTATAATCTCCAAGTGGCTTCCTCTAGAAGTCTCCTTGTAATTGTTTTACCCTTTTCTCCATCTTTTAGGGATAACCACTTTCTTGTTGCAACTAACAATTCCTTATTTAGTCAAATCATAACTTCTTTACCCTTTACTACTCTC
Source organism: Picea mariana (assembly GCA_032191745.1). Taxonomy (NCBI): domain Eukaryota; kingdom Viridiplantae; phylum Streptophyta; class Pinopsida; order Pinales; family Pinaceae; genus Picea; species Picea mariana. The sequence goes on along the minus strand of JASDQU010010515.1, from coordinate 56,507 downwards.
ATGTTGCAACTACTTTATTATTTAAATAATTTCTCTTTTCAACCACTTTGACCACTTTATTATTTACATAATTTCTCTTTACTCACAACTTCTTGTTGCAACTAACTTTTCCATAATTATTCAACTCATAACTTCTTTTCCCTTAACTAACTTTTTATTACAACCACTTTAGTATTTAATTTATTTCTTGGTCAACCACTTTGACTATTCACTCTTCTCATCACAACTACTTTACCCATAATTAATAAACTCACCACTTCTAGTTGCAAATAATTTATTTTTAATTATTTTCTTATTGCAACAACTTAACTGATGATTAACTCCTATTTACAACCACTTTGACTAGCAAACTTCTTCTAGGATTTTCTGGAACAATTGACTTCTTTGACCTTCTAGGGGCTTCTAGATAACTCATGACGATTCTCCAAATTCACTAAGCCATATCTCCTCAACCGTGAGGAACTACGTGACATTCCACATATCACCAGAAATGGAATGACATGTACTATTCATATAGAATAGTATTACACACATATTAACTAATCTTCATGCCTTTATACCGCAAACAAACCCAGGTCCCTTACCCATACCTTTGTGCTACCAAAATTCACTACCAAACTTATTCAAGGGTTGACAACAATCTCTAAGGGTTGACATCAATCTAAAATATCACTCGCCAAGGGTTGAAATCAATGAAAACCAACTATCCAACTGTCCATCAACCTAAGCCAATTGTCTGACACCCTCGACCATTGATAATTGCGTTCTTCTCTGGAAAATAGATTCAAGGTATCCCTGCATAAATGTTGTTTTCTTTAGACCATCTTAAATAGGTTGACATTATTCTTTGTAATGATACTTAGAACAATGAAATAATATTTACGTTATATCCTTGATGAGAGCATTAACCTGAATTAAATGTGTTTTTCCTCGATAGAAAAATCATTAATAACGACCTTTTCAAAATTTAATTTAAAATTTGAGTTTGTAGAATTAGCATATAATATGACTCAAGAATTGTGAAAGAGGAAGGACACGTCACATCAGGGTGGTAGAGTGGAATATTTCAAATGAGAATGCAAGTCTAAGATTCTATGAGTCAGCCATGATAATAAAAATGGCTAAGTATCGATATTTTTCAGACAAGCTTGTGAAGATGGGAAGATACAAAGAAAATAAAATATGAGTCCACAAGTCTGCCAACCCGCAAATGAAAAATAAGCTAAGTGCTGAGAAGAGGTTCAAAGAAGAAAAATGATAGATCGTGAGTCCACGAGTCTTCCAACCGGTGAATACAACAAAATTACATAAGTATGGAAAACATATAAGTCATGGAGGTAAGACATGAAAATTATGGGAGGGAAACATAATTAGGAAAAATAAAAGTGCAAAGAAATGAAAAATAAAGAAGAACTTATAAGTTTCAACAATTGGCTCCAACTGTGGGATGACAACCCCCTGCGGGTTATCAAGAATCCAAAATATCAAGACCATATGTCTTATTAGTTGGACAATGTAATCTAGAAGGTGAAAATATACAAAACAAACAAAACAAACTATGTACAAGAGAGATGAAAAATTTCAAGCAACAAAACTCTTCAAATATTTCCCATTGACAGGCAACATTAAAACTTTTTCTTTCATAAACTTGAGCATGTACGAGTTGAAATTTAAAATATTTTCAATGAGATAGGGTCCGATCCAGAGTTCTTCAAAATTTGTATGCATTGAGGGATTTTCTTTTTCTTTGTTCCAAAGTAATACAAGTTCACCTTTTTGAAAATTCTTTATTGTAGGACTTTGATCAAAATACTTCTTGACATTTTGTTGTCTCTGAAAAATTTTCTTTAATTCTTCAACTCTTTCTTCTTGTAACTTCAACAATTTATTCAATATTTTTTGTAGAGGAGGATTATCTTATGTATCTTCAATATTTAATGCATAAGTCAGAGCATTCAATTCAAGACTTAGTGGCATTTTTTCTTCTTTTCCATAGACCAACGCATAAGGAGATATTTCAGTGCTATCCTTTGGTGCCATCCTTCTTGCCCACAAAGCATCTATCAATTTTGAATGCCAATTCTTTTGATTTTGATCAATTGTCTTCTTTAGAATTTGAATCAATGCTTGGTTTGTTGGCTGAGCAAGTGCATTTCCTTGAGGGTAGTAATTTGATGATTTCCCCATTACAATACCATATTCCCCACAAAAATTAGTAAAATTTGATCCAATGAATATTGACCCATTATCAATGATGAATTTTTCTGGTACCCCAAACCTTGATAAAATATTATCTTTTAGAAACTTTATCAATTCTTCAGAATCAACCCTTTTCAATGCCACTTCTTCCTTCCATTTTGTAAAATAATATGTGGTAGTGAGAATGTATACATGTCCTTTAATTGATTTTGGATTTATTGGCCCAATGACATCTAGCTCCCATTGTGAAAATGATTGTTCGACCAGTATAGGTTGAAAAGGCATTGCATACCTCTTCATATTTCTAGAGAATTTTTCACAGGAAAGGTATTTCCTTAACATTGCATATGAATCCTTAAAAAGTGATCACCAATAATATATAGTTCTTATTATTTTGTGGGAAATAGCGGTTGGTACAAAATGTCGTCCACATATTCCCTCATGAAATTCCTTTATCAGTTCTTGAGCCTTCATTTCATCTACACACCTCAATAGAATGGCATCATAATTTCTTCTGAACAATGTCTCTACAATTAATGCATATTGATTTTATTTCACTTTCATAGCTCTTGTTTCTTTGGGATTCATGTTGATTGGGAGATTTCCATATCTTAGATTAAAAATCATGTCTTTGTACCATTCAAAATTGAATATAGGTTTTCCAACTAAAATTGAGACTACCCCATTCAATGCATCATTGTATGCAATGAGCTTACACAATCTTTGTCCTTTAACTGCCTTTAAAGGTTTGATATCGATATCATACTCTTGAATCTTGGCCATCCAAATTTCCCAATTTCCCTCTCTTAGTTGTTGATTTAGGAGCATATTTACTTGAGAAGATGGAACATATGCTATACCATGGGATTTTAAAATATAAGTTCTAAAATGTGCTACTTCCTTAACAAGCGAGAGTTCTTGCTTCTCCAATTATGAATATTTTAGCTCATAATCATGAAGGGTTTTACTGATAAGCACAAGCATTGTGGTGATTTCTCACTTAATATTGTTAAACGCAGTCTCAGTATCTAAATTCCATTCAAATCTCTGGTCTTTTTTCAACAATAAATTGATTGGCTTCCCAACACTTGCATAATCAGAGATGAATATTCTCACAAAATTTATCTTTCCAAAAAATGAATGCACCCCTTTCTTTGAAGATGGAGTATTCAACTCATTAATAGCCCTTATTCTTTCAGGATCAATGTAAATTCCTTCTTTACTGACTATATGTCCCAACAACTTTCCTTCAGATACCACAAATAAACATTTCTTTAGATTAAGAGAGATCTCATATGATGAATGTGTTGATTCCATTTTCTTTGAATGGATGTTAATATCATCTTTATAATCAACCATAAATCTCCCTATCAAATCTTTGAATTCACAATCCATGGCCCTTTGAAAAGTAGCTCCAACATTATTTAAACGAAATGACATGTGAGCATAAGCATATGTATCCTAAGGTGTTATAAAAACAGTCTTGTGCCTATCTTCCTCTATGACTAATAGTTGATTATATCCTGAAAAATCGTCTAACATGGTCATACAAGATGATCCAATAACTTGTTGAAGCAAAACTTCCATGTTAGGCAGAGGATAATTGTCTTTGATGCTTTCTTTATTCAAATCTATGAAATCCACACACATTCAAATTTCTCTATCCTTTTTCCTCACCAGTAATGTATTTGAGAGCCAATCTGAATGTCTAATGGGGTATATAATTCCAACATTTTTTTATTTTTCCAACTACACTTTTACCAATGGCTTCAATTTGGGATTCATCTTTCTAATTTTCTTCTTAAAAGTATTTTCCCCTTCTCTAAATTGTATGATATGTTGGAATATGTATTTGTCATATGCCTTGAGATCATCATAAATCCATGCAAATACATCATAAAATTCTTTGAATAAGGAAATATACTGGTCAATCTCCTTTGATGTACAATGAATCTCAAGATTCACATATTTTGGGGAATCGTCAATTCCAATATTTATTTTCTTTGTTTCTTGTACCTTTCGAGCTCATACTGATTCTTTGAGATTCTTTTCTTTATCATATCTCATAAAAAGATATTCCAATTTTACACGGTCATTTGGAACAGAGGAAACACTATTATCATTATCCTTGCAATCATTTTCATTGACCAAGAAATCATTCAATTCTTCTTCATTTTAAAATACCTAAAGGTATTCTTGATTGTCGGGCACCGAAGGTCTGAAAATTATTTTGACTTGAAATGAAAATTTTCTCTGAATATCCTCTAGATTAGATAATGAAGTATATAGTGTCAATGAATATTCCTTTTTATTTTTCTCTCTGGAGACAAAAGATATATTGAATGAACAAAAGGCCTCCATCAATTCATTTACTCTTTTTACATATAGCTTGAGTTTTTCTTTTTTGATATTATATCTTTGAATGAATTGATGTATAACCAATTCAAAATCACCAATTATAATCAAGTGTTCAATGTTAATCTCCAATGCTAGGATCATCCCTTGATTTAGTGATTCATACTCTTCTTCATTGTTGGTACATGAAAATTCCAATTTGATAGCATGTGGATATATGACTTTATCGGGACTTTTAAGCACAATTCCAACCCATTTCCCCAAGATTGAGCATACGCCATCAAATGATATTCCAATATCAACCAAAATAATTATCTTCTTGTTTCAAACTTTCTGGTTGCTCCAAATCCAATATAGAATAATTTCCAATACCTGCATCTATATAATCTTGCATCATTTCATTATCTTTGTTTTTAAATGAAAATGGTTTTCTGGGCTCATGAGGAACTTTCAACATTGTCCCATATTGTTTTGGAAGCATCATGCAACTTCAATCATTGATTATGTAACCATCTATCATTGAATACCAACATCTTCCAAGGAATACTCCATATGTCGGGGGAACATCAACCACTATAATTGTGAAAACAATGATAATATGGGGAGCAACAGTAATCCAAGCATATAAGTCCTTGATTTCTCCATATGATGGTACCTTTCTAGAGTTGATTGCATAAATACTTTCACATGTTTCATAATATTTGGTACAACTCATACTAAGTGCTTCCATCGCTGCTAGGAGCATGGTATTATTTGTCACCCCATAATCTATCAAACAATTGTGAAGCACAACATCATGGTTTTGAATAAATATATAAAAGGGGGGAACTTTGCCTCTCAACTTGACAACGAATATGTTATGTTTCTGCCTTGGATTTGCAATGACAACTTCCATTATTCTGCATGGTTCATCTAAAATTTTGAGAATGTTTTCTCTCTACTATGGAATTTTTACCACTTCCATGAAGGGTAGAGTGATTATCAATTTACTAAGATCATCAACCACATCATACATCATATGAAGAGTATTTAAAATTATTTGTTTCTCACTTGGTTTATTCTTCTCTTTTTCTTTTTCTTTTTATATATTTTCCTTTGGTTTGGGTTTATTTTATTGTTCCCGTGTTTGGACAACATTATCTTGTGATATATTATTCTCTTTGTTTTCTTCAAATATGTGCATGGATGTCTCACATCCATGTGTATCTAAAGAGTCAAGAGTTTATTATTGAATATTGTTAGCCTCTTGCTCAATAACTTGTTCATCATAAGATTCTTCAAGTATTACTGCATTAAGATTAGAGGCCCTTGGGATTCTCTGTCTCTATTGATCATTGGCATTTTTTATTCTTTCCCTCTGTTCTTGAGAAATATTTATTCTTTGTTATGGAACTGCAATCCTTGAATTAGGCCTGGAATTTTCATTTCTTCTCAATCTAATTATTTCATTCTTCAGTTTCCTGATAGTTCTGTTCATTTGTTCAATCTCCATTTTTTTATTTGTCTCTTGTGATGCAATAGGGTCGAATTTTACATTTGATAATGTTCATTTGATGAAACCTCCTCCAATTCCTTGAATTTCAAGATGACGCGTTTTTGTTCCTCATTCTTCTTTGAGTGTGATGCCCCTTGATCATAGATGGCCAAATTATCTATTTGTCTTTGTACTTTTCCAAGAATAATATCAGGGTCAACTCCTATTTCAAACATGATTTCCTCCATCTCTATGTATTTTCCCATTTCTTCATCTAGGTTTTCAATATGAGAGAATCTAATAGAGAAATTGACATTGGTGGGCATGGCATTCTTCTAACAAATTATTACTACAAGCGAATTTGGCCTTTTTTCTTATGGTATTTCAATGTTTTATTGAATCTCAAATTCTTTCATTTTTATTAGAAAAATTTGAGTAAATTCTGTGAGAAGAGTATGGTAAGCAACTGGAGGAGAAAACATATTCAAAATACACAATCGATCTTGTAGGAAATGATGTGTACCATTCATAATCTTGGATGGCCAATGTTTGGAGAAATAATCTTACCATTACATAAATCTACATGTATTTTTGAATCGATGGCTCCATCCCTTGAGAATGACTTCAAAGTCCCCTTTGTAAGAATAGGAATCTCATGTTGTTCCACCTAAAGGTTTAAAGGAGAATCTCTTACCCTTCTCCTAGGGATTCTATATCTTCCTTCATGTCTTTCTTCACATCTTTCTTCTTGTCTCTATTCTTGTATTTCTTCTCATCTTTCTTGGTGTATTTCTTCACACATTTTTTCCCTATCACCCAATTTTGAATATTCCTTGTTTTATTAAAACAAACATTCTTCAATTTCTAAGACTTGCAGTTACTTACTCCTACTTTTGGTTAATAGCCCTTTATACTTTTCCAACTTCAATTTCTATTGTGTGCCCGATCTCTTCGAATCTATCTCTCGTCTGTTATTTTCCTTCTGAGGATTTCTCGTTCTTCTTCTTGAACAAGATTTTTCCAAGATCTCTCTAATTCCTCTCGACTCTGGGCTATTGTTATTGCAAGATCATATAATTGATGAAAAATACTTCTCTAGTTTCCCAATCCAATCTCTAGTTGGGTCTGATCTGGTTGAGGCAAATTCATGAAACATTTTTGGTCTAAAACCAATATTTAAAATTCTCCACAGTATGGTTGCCAAAAAATTTGATTTTGGAATATCTCAGGATCTAAATGTAAAAGTCACGAGGATATGAATCCCCCTGCATTTTTTTTTTAAAGAGGTGGTACTCCTATTTGAATTATGATTTTGTTTGAATATTTTATATCAAAAATAATATGGGATACTTTCAAATGAATGGATCCGAATCTCTATGGCTCGATAAAATTTAAAAATACTGAAAAATAAAAGATATATGTGTATGGAGAATTCTTGAGAAGTGGACAAGGAACCTCAAACATCACACAATATAGAAAATGATAAAATCCTCAAATCCATCACAGTTTAATAAAAAAAATATGATCACATTCAAATAAAATAAATGGTCCAATGACACAAGAGAACTTTGAAAGGGTACTACTTATTAATCTCAAAAGAAGATTTTGATAGATAGAATTCAAATTTTCTATACTCAAAACTCAGAGTTATAAAATACAATAAAAAACGATCCCAACTTAGTTATCTGGGATTTCTAAAAAATGATAATGTATGTTACAATATTTGAAACTTAAAGGCATTTGTCCATTAATGGATTGGGATTGGGGCTCCCATGGACCATAAAATTATTTACAAGAAATATGATTAAGAGAAGAACATGGAGTGGAGCATGAGCAATAGGATATAGAAAGGAGACAAGAGGAAGTTATCAAAATTCAATTATACTTTTCCAAGGAAAGAATACATATAACTGTATGAAATCTGATAAGGAAGAAGTTATGTAATTAGTGTGGACTTACTGCGATGTAATCTCTCTCTTTTATTTGATTGTTTATATGCCCTTTATATATTTTCCTATTGCAGTTATGTGTTCGGTTGTAACTCCTTCTGTTGGAAATTCATAAATCTTGGTTATAGCCTTGTTTGACCATTCTTGAATAAATTCTCTTAAGGGGTAAGCATTCACTTCTTGCTTTACTTTGATATTTAACAATTCACTTCAATTTCTCTATGATCAATAGATAAATTTTGCAATATAGTTTCAATGTCCTCATTTTTATTTGTGTACTCAACAAGCCAATTATAAATATCATCATAAGTATACTCAACCATACTATCAAATGTTTGGTCGATGATTTCTTAAAATTCTCGACTTTTTCTTGAAATTGCTCCCTTCTCATGAGCATTGAATTTGATATTAAGTTTTGATCTGAAACTTCAATAGTGGTACCCACAATATCCAAACCAATAATCTTTGAGTATGTCTCAATATTTTTCAATGATAGTTATTTTAATTGATTTATCAATCCCTTTAACGTATTAATGCTTTCCATCCAACATGCCTTTAATTATTTCATACGACTCTGGGAGGGAACATCTTCCTGTTTTCGTGCATGATTCGTCATTGTCGAGACTTTTTCTATAAATATCGAAATTCCATATGTGAAGAATCTGTTGGCAACAGAAGTCACTCCTGGATTGCTATCAGGAGCAGAGCCCGAAACCCATCAGTTTTGTGTCACGATTGTTCATAGATGGGTGATCAAATGGATGGAAACTCAAAACAGTAGTGTTCCAACTCTGAAAATAGGCCAGACATGCATGAGCAAGTGAGGTCTTGCGTAAATTTCAGACAGTGAGCTGTAGTAAAGGGTGAACAGGCGGAAGACTTATGGAGAAGAGTGAGAAGGTCTGTTATAAACAACAGGTTCCTAACAAATTGTAGCAGAAATCATCCCAACACAAGGTCTTCTTGAATTTGAATACAGATCACCAGAAAATACAATAATGCCATGATAAATCATTTATCATAATAGAAATGCAACAATTCGCATGACTCAGTCAATCACGAACTTCCTAGCATAAGATGAAAAAATTAGACGGGTAAAGAAGAACTGTCTGTCATAAAACAATAAATATCATATACAGATACATAAGCTGGAAACTGAAATAGCTGCTAAACATTACAATAGGGAGCTCTGCTCAACCATCGATACATTCAAAATGGCAGAAATGCCTCCATATACTTGGAGCAAAACACTGGAAGCTAAATCGAGACATCACATTGAAGGCATTACGTCTTCACATTTACTATGCATGCAGTCTTTGGACGTTCGTGAACTTTAGTCAGACGCAATCACGTTCCAAAGGACCTGTGAATGAATTGACAAGCTTACAGTCATTTATGGGCTTTCCATTTATGGAGGAAACGATGTTCAACCACCATTAACTACTGCAATTACTGCTTCACTGAGATCAGGAAAGACCCAGTCGACTCTGTATCAACAAGACATGGAGGCCTTCATGATGACTGAGAGACTTGACACAAAATGATGGACGGATGGTGACCAGGAAGGGGTAGCTAGACACACTCGATGTAGATATGGGATGAGGAGAGGCCATGTGGATGGATGGGCATAGGGAAAGTGATAGGGTAGAAATACGTGGCAGGATTCACGAGCTTTGAAGTGAACAAGCCGGGTGGACAAGACACGGGGCAGGGAAGAGAATATGAGTTAGCATGACATGGGGATGGATGTGGCAGCAAGGAAGTATGTGATGAGGATTCAGGCTTTTGGGGATTCAGGATTCGCGAGTTTGAAGTGCGCGAGTTCCTTGCCTCCGGGATCCCCAACTCTGCAGGATCTCTCACCGTGTACCTTTGTTGACGGACGGCTCTGATTAGGTCGGGAAATCACGTATTGCGATTCACTCATGTAAAGGTTTCTTGCCCTCGAAAACTCCAATTCTCCGATGAACTGAACCCCGAATTTCCTCCTCTGCACACTAGGGGTTAACCTCGACGCAACTTCCCGAGATCTAACGGTTGACGAGATTTCGCCGATCTCCCCTGCAAGATTTTGACCGTTGATTTGCTTTGAGGATGGTTCTCGACTGCTGAAGACGAAACTTTGCCCGCTCGCTTGCTTGACTTGCTGCTACAAAAATGGGATTACCTCGTGATATGCTCAGGTACTTCCCGCGCCAACTGCATATATGGGTACGCCTGATCCCGAGACAATAAATATCGCTAACATTAGGCTCCATGGGGGATAGAGTCATCCCTGCGATGCTCTAAGAACTCATTTTGCAGCTTCAGTGCCTTGCTATTGGGTTATGGAGTCATTTATTAAGCCGAAACATAAACAGAAAATAAACACAGAAGTAAAAGACAATATTTACAAACAGAGCCGTCTAAGGCTCAAATAAAACATTTTTTTAGAAAATGCCCATTCACTGGGCTATTGAAAACCCCTTCACCCTCTAGATCCTGCAACCCATAGGTGTTGTTGGAGAAAATCTCAACGATTTTAAAGGGGTCGACCCAGAGGGCGTCGAACTTGCTGTGCTTGCCTTTATCTTGTCTGGGTGTGTCCCACTTGAAGACCAAGTCCCCAATCTCGAACTCTTTTTTCTTGACCTTTCTGTCAAAAGCCTGCTTGATCTTCTGTTGATGAGTATAAGCTGCGTCCCTCACTTGTTCTCTGATCTGTTGCACTTCCACTATCTGATGAATTCTTCTGATCATATGATCTGGTTCTCCCTCGTAGTCTTGAAGGAATTTCACCACAGGTAAGACGAGATGAGTAGGGAAAACCGCCTCCGCTCCGTAGACTAGTTGAAACGNATACAGATACATAAGCTGGAAACTGAAATAGCTGCTAAACATTACAATAGGGAGCTCTGCTCAACCATCGATCCCTTCAAAATGGCAGAAATGCCTACATATACTTGGAACAAAACACTGGAAGCTAAATCGAGACATCGCATTGAAGGCATTACGTCTTCACATTTACTGCGCATGCAGTCTCTCGACATTCGTGAACTTCAGTCAGACGCAATCATGTTCCAAAGGACTTGTGAATGAATTGACAAGATTACAGTCATTTCTGGGCTTTCCATTTATGGAGGAAACGATGTTCAACCACCATTAACTACTGCAATCACTGCTTCATTAAGATCGGGAAAGACCCGGTTGACTCTGTATCAATAGGACATGGAGGCCTTCGTGATGACTGGGAGACTTGACACAAAATGATGGACGGATGGTGACCAGGCAGGGGTAGCTGGACACACTCGATGCAGATATGGGATGAGGAGAGGCCATGTGGACAGATGGGCAGAGGGAAAGTGATAGGGTAGAAATACGTGGCAAGATTCACGATCTTTGAAGTGTACGAGCCGGGTGGACAAGACACGGGGCAGGGAAGAGAATATGAGCTGGCATGACACGGGGATGGACGTGGCAGCAAGGAAGCATGTGATGAGGATTCAGGATTTTGGGGATTCAGCATTCGCGAGTTTGAAGTGCGCGAGTTCCTTGCCTCCGGGATCCCCGATATCCCGATGTGCGATGAGCTCCGCCTCTTGGGAGCTAGCCCCTACCAGCTAGACCATAGTCCATATGACCTGTCCCTGTGTGACCGTGGTCAAACTTCCCATCGGGCTTCGGTGTTTTTGACGACACGATGTTTGTGTCCACGGGACTTGCGATTCCACGAAACCCGATGGTTCATGGTTGTTGACTTGTCAACGGTCCACTCCTGGTTGCAAAGCCTGCCACCTATTTTCCACTATTGAAAGTTGTTCCTGCCTATTGGGAAATCGTGAGTCGCGATTCTGAAACACATGATACTCTAGCTCCCGGGATCCCCAACTTTGCAGGATCTCTCGCCACATACCTCTACTGACGGACGGCTCAGATTAGGTCAGGAAATCACGTATCGCAATTCACTCATGTAAGGGTTTCTTGCCCTCGAAAACTCTGATTCTCCAATGAACTGAACCCCAACTTTCCTCCTTTGCACACTAGGGGATAACCTCGGCGCAACTTCCCGACATCTAACGGTTGACGAGATTTCACCGATCTCCCCTGTAAGATTCTGATCATCGATTTGCTTTGAGGATGGTTCTCGACTGATGAAGACGAAACTTTGCCCACTCACTTGCTTGACTTGCTGCTACAAAAATGGGATTACCTCGTGATATGCTCAGGTACTTCCCGTGCCAACTGCAGACATGGGTATGCCTGATCCCGAGACAATAAATATCGCTAACACTTTCTTTAAGGCCTAGGTGGCCTGCGCTATTTCTTCCTAGGATTTATGAAGGCATACTTCGACTATGTCAACAATCTTGTGGAGTTGAACTAGTGCATTTCCTTCTTCTGATGTTCCTTCTAGTAGGGGCGCAGAGGAGACTGCGTGGCTAGACTAGAGAGATTGTTGTACTCCTTGGATATCGATCTCGAATCTATGGTACATTGTGTCTTGCTTACTTTCCTTCTTTTCTATTATCTCTTCTATGGCTTCGTTCATAGCTGCGATGAGAAAACTGAAGTCATCTGGAGTGAGCGTGGTCTTCAGCTTAGTCACGGGTGTTGTTGATTTCTTTTGGGAGGAAGGTTCCAGAGGTGAACCCTTCCTTTTCTTTATGTTTTCTACTTCATCTCTTGGCCTCTGTTGGACTTCTTTTAAGTCTTCACCATTACCTCCTTTCTCTGGTGTAACAGATGTGGTTCTTACAGATCTATTGTCTACATCCTAGATTTCCTCAGCCTTCTTTGTCTACTTTGTTTTCTTTGTCTTACTAGGTCCAGGTGTATTCTGCACAGCTTCTGGGTTGTCAATGTCAGACACTTATGCAGGGCCGGTTGGAATAAGAAGGTTCACCGACCATTCCTTGGTTATTTCCTCTAGGTCTTGTTCTGTCAGCTTATAATACGACTGACGCTTTTCCTTGTTCTCATCCATGTGTACTGTAAGATATGTAAAATGGTGGGCTTCACTGAACTTTATCAAAGTTCAAAACCTGTGTAAAGTATTTGGGGTCACACGCGGCTCGGACTGGATGGAGAGCTTTAACTAGGTGTAGTAGGTGTGAAATACGACATTGGATTTCCACTGCTTGTTCATGTCATTCGAGTACCACAGGGTACTGAACTTCACCGCCAGTGGTTCAAAGGGGTCAATGTCAAGGAAGGTTACACCTTCTGGTAGATCCCATGAAACAAAAGCTATAAGTATCAAAAGCCGGCTAAAATTAAATCCATGCCACTGATCCTGGGCTTCTCTGCAATCAATCTCTAGTTGATTCACCAGGTACTTCGCCCAGTTCATCTGTAGTCCCTCTGTGCACTTTCCTGTGAGGTCGAATACAAATACAGATACTTGTGTGGGTTGATTCTTGCATACCAACTTCCCTGCGATCAACTGACAGGCGAGGCGCATTGAGCCACTTTCAATGGAATTTACCTTCTAGCCTCACGCTCCTTTCTCAACATCACCATAGGCTTCTTTGATTTTCTGAGCAAGAGCACGGTCTGCGGTATTTCCAGGATAGTACTCGTGGGGATCAGGGCTGTTGAAATTACTAAGACAACTAAGAGGGGGGGGGTGAATCAATTGTTATTATGCTTAAACAATTTTAAGTCTATTAATACATTCTTAATATTTCTTCAAGTGTTCATCAACATTATACAACATATGGACAATAAAAGTAATGAGCATCAGTCACACATAAGGTATACACAAAGATAGATTTTCATGAGGAAACCCATAAAGGGAGAAAACCTCTTCTTCTTCAAAATGATAGGAAGTCTTTTAAGTTCTGTACATCATCTATAATTGAGCACCAACTCAATGTGAGGTTGCTACCTCTATTTTACAAGCTGCAACTTGTTTGAGAGCACCGACTCTCTTGTTTC
>JASDQU010010515.1:13569-29447 GCA_032191745.1 Picea mariana | reverse complement strand
CTGTTCATCCTTTCTGACACACCATTTTCTTGCGGTGTTCCTGGAACTGTCTTCTCTCTACGAATCCCATGGTATGAATAGTAATAATAAAACTCCTTCCTGCAATATTCACCTCCATTATCTAATATGAGACACTTCAACCCTTTTCCTGTCTCATTGTCAACTAAAGATTTCAATTTCTTAAAAGTATCAAAAACATCATAATTTTTTCAAATGAAATAAACCCAAGCTTTTCTAGTTGCATCATCAATAAAAGTAACATAATAATGAGAGCCACCAAGAGATGATACCTAAGATGGTCCCTATTAGTCTCTAATTTTGATTTTGATTTAGTGAGAAACCTTAATCCTAAACCCTTCCTACCTGCACTTCATTGTCTGCTTTCATTTGATTTTAATCCTTGTTTTCAGCTTGTTATGATTTGCGTTTTAGCTTTTTGAATAATGTCTTTAAGTATGGATATTTAAGACATGGTTTTACAAGATGTGTCACTTCATATGCCTGTTTGAATTTTGAAAATTCAAAACTCTTCTAGTCATTAATAGTGCTACTGCAATAGCATTATTCCCATAGCACAAATATAATCATGCCTTAATATGCGCCTGCCACTCTGATTTCATTATGATTACATAGATCGTGGACTAATAATTCACATGTGTCCCATGATAGCTCTTAAATCATTTTATAACTCAAACCGTTACATGATCAGATTGTTCTGTACCTGCAAAGGACTCATTTCAAATCGTTCAATTATTCCTAAAGATCATTATTTGAACCTGTTACTCATCCTTCTGATTTTGCTGAATTATAAGTGCAGGTGTTTTCTCAGAAGAACTGTTATATGTTAACAGTTGCAGGTTGTAAATTCAGAATCTGTGCAGTGTCAGTTGTAGCATCATGTTTTTTATGGCACCTAAGAGAAGAGGGAAAGTGGTCAGATTGAAACCCGAGGGCACCGAGATTCTTGAAGAATATCCGCAGATGGCACAGAGATTTAGAGATGTTGGCTGGTTCAAATTCCTAACTACCTTCCAAGGTTATGACGAACAAGTATCTATGGCATTTGCATAGAATTTCAATGTCTACGAAGTGGAGATCAGAAAATTGCTGATGCTGGTGACAGAACAATCCATCGCCAAAGCTTGCAGATTGGTAGTTGGAGGAGAATGATGGTGGAAGAAACAGTATGTAGTCACAGAGTTTGTTAATCAGTTTTTTCTACCAGGTAAGCAAAACCCGGATTGGAAAAAGGGAGTCCCTCATAGTTGGATTAGACAGGAATGGCACATTGCTTTAATCATCATCCATAGGTATATCACCTGCGAAGGAAAAATTTCATTGATTTACATCTACCATATTAGGTTGTTAATGCATCTGAATGGAGATTATCCTTTAAATTTGCCCAATTTCTTACTCAAAAGCCTGGCAAAGATGTCAAAAAGAGTGCAGTCACACTGCGCCACTACAAGGAGTAGTTTGTTTCACCAAGTCTTAATTAAAAATCTGGTCATCTCTTCTTTGAGGGAGGTACATAAATCCTGGAGTTGGTTAATCCAGTCCCTAAACCCTAATCCACAGCCTAGCAAATAGAAAAAAGGAAAATGGAAAAGGTTTTTTGCACAAGAGACGAGTTTCCTAGTTGATGAAACTCCTGTTAAAGAAGAGTTTCCTGCCATCGGGGTAACAAGGACCAATAGAGGTAAGAGACCCAAATTGGAGACAGAAAATGAAATGTTTTTTGAGGCAGATTTAAAAATAGAAGAATATTCTGATAAATATTATGATGTTCAACCCTCAGCCAAGAATAAAGCTCCAGAAACCAGTAAGAGAGGTGTTGTAGTTAAAATACAGAGGAAGAAATATGTGCATGTGTCTCAAAAACCTAGGAGGAATTCGACTAGAATTACCAACAAATACAGGCTAAGGTCTAAATCTATGCTCAATTCCTCAATCAAAAAATAATATGTCATAGTTATAGAAGATCATTACGACCATGCTAAAACAGATATCAAACAAAGGGCAAACAAAACCCCATTACATAAAGAACCAACAAAAAGAGACAAGCAGGTTATTACATCCTCTATAGGACCTGTAACAAGAGCCACTACCAGATTTTCACGAGCTAAAGCATCTGCTGAAGGTATAATTAGGGTCCCTGAAAATATAGAAAGCCATCTTGTAGATTCAGAACACATATCAGACATACTTGAATCCGTGGATTCAACTATTTTAGATGAAGAGCACAGCTTAGGATTGGTTTCTAGGTACCAAATTAAATTAAGAGATCCTAAGGCTGACATAAATATGAATGAGCTTGCACCTGCAGATGAGTTCCATGAATTTAAGGTCAAGGTCAAAACTGACAAAGAAAATATCAGATAACTCTAAAAGGTGGTGAAACAAGTGAAGAAAGAGAAGGCTCATGTAGAACAATGGAGTGCCAGGCAGCAAGAAAAGATCTAGGGTTTCAATAAAAATAAAAAAGAGCAAAGAGAATTGCTCAAAGAGCTCAGAGAAATAAATTTCAAAATTTAATGGCATAACATTGTACTCACCACAAAGCTCAAACAAAAAATTCAGAAGGCTATTGTTGTTATCATACCCTAAAGGCTTCATGAAGAAATTAGCACAATCATAATTTTGATGTTTTCCAGGGAACAGGGCAAAATTTACTTGTTTTGTCTTGTGAAAAGAAAATGCCTTGAAATGTATGACTAGATCAAACTAATCCCTATTTTGTAGAATAAAATGTATTGCTGGGAAGATCATGCAATATCAAGTTGTTGAGAAAATATCTATTTTTGGAATGTAAATGCTCTTTTTGAGCTAACCTCCCTAGTAGATAGATACTAATCAGATCCAGTCATTAAGAGAACACTAGAAGATAGGATCAGAGATATTTTGAATAAGTTTAAATAGGTAGATAAAAGACTATGTTGGGGTCAAAAAATTGGAGATCTAGAAGACTTGTTTTGTGAATCCTTGTAAGACTTTATGTTCCATTTTGACACTTAATAGGAAAGGCATATGGATGGTTAGACTCTCTTTTCTACTCTGTTTTTCTTTCTTCATGCTTGAGTTCATTATTTAGACTGTAATTCATTTGTTTCTTGATTGTTAATTAATACAATAAAGAATTTGTTGTGGAAATTATTTTCAAGTTTTGATTTCAAGTTGATGGGCTTGTTTCTTTATGATATTCTAAGACAAGAATTTATGTGAAGTTGGAAAATTGAAAGCTTCATCCTCTCTTTTTCTTATTGTTCTAATCTATCTATGTGACTACCTTTTATCTAGTCAATGGGATATATTATGTTATTATTTTGATTTTCATGTTATGTTATAAACTTGAGCCAATTTTCAACCACCTTATTCAAAAAACCAAACCATAAAAACCTTCAAAACACTTTTCAATAAATTGATGATTCCCTAGCTTGCCCTTTCACAGTCAAGTGCAACTTTAGGGACTAACATCTTTTGGCATCGTTGCCAAGGATGAAGAAAATAAGATATATTCCCTGGGGAAACGACAAGATTAGATTCAAATCTTGATGGTGAACAAGATTTTGGACATTATTTAAGACTGTGATTATTCACCTAGCGACTCCTCTATGGTAATTTTGTCTCCTAAAAGAGAAGGTAAAGGACCTAAAACTCCTCTAACTTATTCATCATCTACTAAGAGACCAGTAACCAGAACAAATCCATATTCTAAGCATGTTGCAATAGTTCTAGATCCTGAAAAGCTACTAAGAAAACCTAAGGTTGTTTCTAGATAGTCTTCTCTCTCAAAGGGAAAATTGTCTTCAGAACGTTTTCAAGGAAAGTCCTATGAAATCACCAAAACCCAAGCAAATGAGGAGGTGATTCCTGAAAGTGAAATAAAACCTGTTATTGAGCCTGCTACAGTTTCATTCTCTTCAACTATCTCAAAATTAAATCTAGATCAGTGGAAGCTACTCACTGAACTCATTAAACAAGAATATTCAAACACCTTTCCTGTGACTAAAACTTTGAAAGGTCACAAAACAGATATTAAAAGTGAACCAAAAACACCCTATTCATCTCTTGTATCTCTCTCCTCTAAAGATTTTAAATCACATTATTTTTCTTTTGAGAATCCTCTGTTTCTTGGCCTATCATCTGATCATAGTCCAGAAGAGAAATCCCTATCTGCTAAAGATAAAGACTCAGTGATAGTACAATTAAGTTTTCATACACAAGGGACAGTTTCACCTCCAACATCACCAATCTTGCTTACTCCCAAAACTCAAACACCAAAGATAGCAAATATGGCTATAAACAAAATGGATGAAATTGTTGCAGCAAGGTGTGCCCCTTTGATCCTCCCACAAGTCATGTTTACCTTTCCACCAAATGATTATATCAGATACTTACCAATATTTAATGGAGATGGAGGAGTTACTGATGAAGAGAATTTGAGTTCATTTTATAGTTTTGCAGATAATTTCAATGTAGAGCATGCAGATGTGTGGATGAGATTGTTTGTGTAGAGTTTAGATGGTGAATCAAGAAAGTGGTTCAGGAGTTTGCCACCTAATTCAATTGTTTATATTGTAGCCTTGGATGATGCCTTTCTTAAACACTCGGGAGACAAGAAATAATTTCTATTCTACATCACTGAATTTGGTGCTTTAAAAAGGAAACAAGGTGAATCAATACCTGATTTTACCAAAAGATTCAACCAAATGTATGGTAAAATTCTAGACGAGATTAAACCTTCAAAGACATCAGCTAAAATCACTTTTACCAATGTTTTCAATGCTGAATTTTCCTTGTTGCTTAGAGAAAGAAGGGTTGCTACCCTCAACCTGATGCAAGATGTTGCTATTGAGGTAGAGTCAAACATATTAGCAGAAAACAAATTGAAGTCTAGGAGTGATAGAGACAGAAAAAAGAAAAAAGAAGAGTTGCCTTCATATTCTAATACAAAATTTGATTCTAAGATGGATGAAATGGCTAAGATGTTGAAATATCTGACATTTGAGATGGAAAGGCTACAGATGGAACAAAAACAACCCAGTAGACCTGCATAGGAGGGTGGATACAAAAATCAAAATTAGTTTAGGAGGCCAAACAATGCACCTCAAATCTTACCAAGGGAAAGAAAAAATCAAGAAGACCAAAAGGTTTTGACTCCTTTCCAGAATAATGCAGTAGACGATGAGGAGGATGAAGATGATACAGAAGATGACCCTGCAGTTCATCTAAATGATTCCGAATCATCTCCTATGCATGTGACACAGCAGGATTATGAAGATGCTTTGATTTCAAACCAGTATGAGGAAGGGGATTTAGATGAGATCATCCAAAAGGAACCTAAAAGGAAGAAATACAATCTCATATCTGGTTCAAATGCACCTAAAGTTGATACACCAGTTTCCACAAAGAAGGTCAGTACTCCAGTTAAAACATGAACGATTAAAGAAAGTCCTAAGATTCAGGTTGATCAACCATTGATGCAACCTGCCAAGGTTAGTACTGCAGATATAAAGGAACCAGGAAAGAGTGTTTCTTCTTTTCGTCTAGAACATGAAATCAAAAAAATCAAGATTTCTGTGTCTTTGCTAGAACTCATGAAAACAGATCCCTTTAGGAAGAATGTCCTCAAGGCTCTACATTCTCCAGATCAGGTTACCTTTTCAGATTCAGTCAATCTAGAAGCTGAAAACCCTGATGTAACTATTAGACCTCATATTGAAGACAGAACCGATGCCTCTCCTCCATTCTATATTTCACTACATTTCCATGACAAGATATTGCATAACTTCCTGATGGATTATGGTGCCTCGCATAATGTCATGCCTAAGGTCGTGATGGAAGAATTAGGGTTGGATATTACTAAACCATACCATGATCTATATTCTTTTGACTCTAGGAAAGTCAAATTCCTTGGAGTTATGAAATATGTGGTTGTTACTCTTTCCCAATTACCTATGAGAAGCATGGTATTATATGTTATTATGGCTAACATACCACCAAAATTTGGAATGCTTCTTTCAATATCTTGGGCCAAGAAGGTAGGTGGTACTCTACAGATGGATCTTAGTTATGCAACCATACCTGTTTTTGGTGGGGAACAACATAGATTATATAGAGAAGTAAGACTGGCTTATTTGGTAAGTGATCACGAAAAACCCACTAATCATCCTATAGATGTTGTAGAAGATGATCTTGGTTCCTTTATTTTTTATATGAGTGATCAGATGGAAAAAGTATTAGTTAGGAAGACAACAACTACAATTGGAGACAGTGAAGATAATTTTGTTTGGAAATGGTATTTTGATGGAGCATGTTCAAGAGAAGGTTCTGGAGCTGGGATTGTATTCATTTCCCCTACCAAGGAGATTATTCTTATGTCATATAAACTTGAATTTGACACAACTAATAACATCAGTGAGTATGCAACCTTACTGTTAGGGTTGAAAGTTGCTAAAGATATGGGCATAGATAAGCTTTCTTTTTTTGGAGACTCGGAACTTATTATTCACCAGATCAAGAATATATATCAAACCAAACAGCAAAGGTTGAAACAATATATAAATGAGGTGTGGGATTATGTGGATAATTTCTTTTTGGCATTCAATATTACTTTTGTGCACAAAAATCTAAATCAACAGGATGACTCTTTGGCACTTGCAGCTAGCAATTTTAAAACTCCAATGTTCCCTAATCTAAAATTTCAAGTTGAGGTTAGACACAGACCCTCAATACTAGATAATATAAAACATTGGCAAGTATTTAAAGATGATGAGGAAATTCAAAGATTCTTGAAAACTATTGAGGAGTTTTCTAACATTTCAATAGATTAGGATGATGAAGATGGTGAAGTAGAGGTACATGTTGCAAGTGTCCTTCAAGAAAATGTTATTGGGCACAAAATCATTGAACTGAAGACAAACCATCTGACTAAAGGTTTGGTTCCATTAGAGAGGTTGTTTTATCACAATGATGTTTCCAGGAAGGTTGTTATTCAGATAGAAGAAACTGATGTAGTGGACTATGACATCAGTTCTGATACAAATCCTAGGTTGGTCAAAATATCTAGAAAACTGTCACAGAAACAGAGAAGAGAATATGTTGAATTACTGAAGCAATATTCAGATATATTTTCCTGGTCTTATGAAGATTTGAAAGTGTTTGATATAGATATCATACAACACAAAATTCCTCTGAAACCTGGGTCTAAAACTGTTAAGAAAAAGTCCAGGCAATTTAATCCTCTACTGTTACCTATAATAGAAAAGGAGTTGAAAAGGTTATTGGAAGACAAAATCATAGTGCCACTGAGATACTCAGAATGGGTAGCCAACCTTGTACCTGTCAGGAAGAAGAACAGAGAGATAAGGCTCTGTGTGGACTTTAGGAATTTGAATAGGTTCTCCTTGAAAGACAATTATCCATTACCAAAAATGGATTATATTTTACAAAGAGTTGTAGGACAAAAGAGGATCTCTATGCTTGATGGATACTCAAGGTACAACCAAATATCGGTAGTGGATGAGGACAAAAAGAAAAGAACATTTACCACCCCCGAGGGCACTTTTATATATGAAAATATGCCTTTTGGATTGATGAATGCAAGAGCCACATTTCAAAGGGATATGGACATTGCTTTTATTGGTGAAAAAGACAGGTTTGCGGTTACTTATCTTGATGACATCATTGTATTTTCATCATCTGATGAAGAAAATTTACAACACTTGAAACAAACTTTTGAGAAATGTAGGAGGTATGGTATATCACTTAATCCTAAAAAATCACATTTTTCTATGGAGGAAGGAAAGTTTTTAGGACATATTGTTTCACCTGAAGGTATTAAAATATATCTTGAAAGAATAAAGGCTATCCAACAGATAAACATTTCAAGAAACAAGAAGTCTATTCAGTCCTTCATTGGTAAAATTAATTTTTTAAGGAGGTTTATACCTAATTTTTCAAAGATTATCAAATACATTACTGACATGTTGAAAAAAGATGCAGAAATTAAGTGGATACCAGAAGCTAAAGAACATTTTGAAAGAATTAAGCAGGATCTTGTCCAGGCCCCTGTTCTCATAATTTTAGATTACTCCAAAGAATTCATGATTTTCTCATTTGCATCAGAAAATACAATAGTTATTGTTCTTCTGCAAAGAAATGAGCAAGGATATGAGCAACCCATCTCTTTATTTAGAAAAACTCTCAGAGATTCTGAATTGAAGTATGATATAATAGAGAAACATGCTTAGGCTCTGGTAAAGGAACTAAAGTCCTTTAGAGTATATGTTCTTCAATATGATATTACAGCTTATGTCCCAAGCAGTGCAGTCAAAGAAATCTTGGTCCAGCTTGATTGTGAAGGAAAGAGAGGGAAATGGATAACAAAAATATTGGAGTATAATCTCACTATAAAGCCTACTCAACTGATAAAAGGTCAAGGCCTTGACAAATTAATGACATATTCTAATTTCAAAGCAATTGGGTTGTACCATATTTCAAACAAGACACATGATTCTTCTCTCCAGATTGAAGAAACAAATTCACAAGTAAATAACAAATATGTTTCTTCACCATGGTACAAAGATATTGTATTTTTTCTGTTGAATTTTCAATCTCCTCCAGAGTTAGATAAATCAAAGTTCAGATCATTAAAATTAAGAGCAGTGAAGTATTTCATTACAGATCAGATCTTATTCTGGAAAGACCTTCAGGGTTTTTTGTTGAGATGTGTTGATGAAAAGGAAGCTGAACAAATTTTTTATGATCTACATCATGGTGTGTGTGGAGGCCATCACCACTAGAAAGCTACTACCTTTAAAATTATCAGGGCAGGCTATTACTAGCCAGTTCTATTCTCATATATGTTTTCTCAGGTCAGGGCATGTGAACCCTATTAGAAATTTGCTGGAAAGCAGAAACTTATGTCTCTGCCTCTGAAACCAATCATCACTCATGGACCATTCCAACAGTGGGGCTTGCATTTCATTGGGGATATCAATCCTTCATCTTTGGGGCAGCACAAATGGATTCTTACAACCACAGATTACTTTACAAAGTGGATCAAAGCAATTATGACTCGGAATGCAACAGACAAGGTAATCATGGATTTTCTTGAAGGATATATCTTTTCTAGGTTTGGTTGTCCTAAAAAACTAGTCATTGTTAATGAAAAGGCTTTTAAATCAAATTCCATGATTGAATTATACAATAAGTATAGTATCAAATTGGTTCATTCTACTCCCTACTACCCCCAAGGGAATGGGTTAGCAGAATCCTCCAATAAAAGTCTGATAAGGAGTATCAAAAAATTAATGGTAGAAAATAAAAAATCATGGGATTCCAAGTTAAAGTTTTCCCTATGGGTTGATCGTATCAGCAACAAGAATTCTATTGGGACCTCTCCTTTCCAGATGGTATATGGGACATAAGCTATTCTTCCAACTCAATTAGGCCTACTAGTTTTAAAGTTCTTACAAGAAGAGTTAGAAGAACCTAATGATCTCCAAAGGAGAATTTTTCAAATGATTCAGATTCAGCAGGTCAGAGAATAGATGAATCAGACAACTACTTCTCACCAGAGAAAAGTCAAGGCCACATTTGATAAGGGAACTAAGAAAGATATTTTTAATGAAGGATATTTGGTGTTAAGGTGGGATGCCAGGAGAGAGGATAAAGAAAAGCATGGTATGTTCAATAACCTATGGTATGATCCTTTCAGAATAACCAAGGTAATGGACAATAACACTTTTCTCCTGCATAATTTAGATGACACATAAACTTTTGGAGGCCCAGTGAATGGGAGGTTCTTGAAACACTATTTTCTCTAAAGACTCATCATGTTTTCAGTTTGTACAATCGGTTTACTTTCAATAAATAATCCATATACCCAACGGAATTATTTTCTACAGTTATGTTGCGAATAAAGAATGACAGATGCAGGGAGACCAGTGAATCATAAATAAAGGAAAAGGAATTGGTCTGCAGTTCTTGCAGTTTATTATCAAAACTCCATCCCCAGAAGGAGCCAGTGTTAGTCTCTAATTTTTCTTTTAATTTAGTGAGAAACCCTAATCCTAAACCCTTCCTGCATGCACTTCATTGTATGCTTTCATTTGATTTTAATCCTTGTTTTTAGCTTGTTATGATTTGCATTTTAGCTTTTTGAATAATTTCTTTAAGTCTGGAGATTTAAGACATGGTTTTACAAGATGTGTCACTTCATATGCCTGTTTGAATTTTGTAAATTCAAAACTCTTCTATTCATTAATAGCACTAATGGAATAACATTATTCTCGTAGCGCAAATATAATCATGCCTTAATATGCGCCTGCCACCCTGATTTCGTTATGATTACACAGATCGTGGACTAAGAATTCACATGTGTCCCATGATATCTCTTAAATCATTTTATGATTCAAACTATTACATGATTGGATTGTTCTGTACCTACAAAGGACTCATTTCAAATCGTTCAATTCCTAAAGATCATTATTTGAACCTATTACTCATTGTTCTGATTTTGTTGAATTATAAGTGCATGTGTTTTGTTATAAGAAATGTTATATGTTAACAGTTGCAGGTTGTAAATTTAGAATCCGAGTAGTGCTAGTTGTAGCTTCGTGTTTTTTATGGCACCTAAGAGAAGCGGGAAAGTGTTCAGATTGGAACCTAAGGGCGTCGAGCTTCTTGAAGCATATCTGCATATGGTGTAGAGATTTAGAGATGCTGGCTAGTTCGAATTCCTCACTACCTTCCAAGGTTATGATGGACAAGTATCTATGGCATTTGCAAATAATTTCAATGGCTACGAAGTGGAGATCGAAAAATTGTTGATGCTGGTGACATAACAATCCATTGCCAAAGATTGCAGATTGGTAGTTGGAGGAGAGCGATGGCGGAATAAAGAGTATGTAGTCACAGGATTTGTTGATCAATTTTTGTTACCAGATAAGAAAAACCCGGATTGGAAAAAGGGATTCCCTCACAGTTGGATTAGAAAGGAATGGAAAACTTCTTTAATCATCATCCACAGGTATATCACCTATGAAGGCAGATTTTCATTGATTTACATCTACCATATTAGGTTGTTAATGCATCTGAATGGAGATTATTCTTTAAATTTCCCCTATTTATTACTCAAAATCCTGGCAAAGATGTCAAAAAGAGTGCAGTCACACCCTGCCACTGCAAAGAGTAGTTTTTTTTACCAAGTCTTAATTAAAACTCTAGTCGTTTTTGCTTTGAGGGAGGTACATAAACCCTGGAGTTGGTTAATCCAGTCCCTAAACCTTGATCCACAACCTAGCAAATAGAAAAAAGGCAAAGGGAAAAGGTCTGTTGCATAGGAACCGAGTTTCCCAGTTGATGAAACTCCTGTTAAAGAAAAGTTTCCTACCATCAGGGTAACAAGGACCAATAGAGGTAAGAGACCCAAATTGGAGATAGAAAACAAATTTTTTTTTGAGGAAGATTTAAAAATAGAAGAAGATTTTGATAAATATTATGATGTTAAACCCTCAATCAAGCATAAATATCTAGAAACCAGTAAGAGAGGTGTTGAATTTAAAAGATAGAGGAAGAAATATGCGTATGTGTCTCAAAAACCTAGGAGGAATTCGACTAGAATTACCAACAAATACAGGCTAAGGTCTAAAGCTATGTTCGATCCCTCAATCAAAAAAGAAGATGTCATAGTTTTAGAAGATCATTACGAGGATGCTAAAACAAATATCAAACAAAGGGAAAACAAACCCCCATTACATAAAGAATGAGCAAAAAGAGACAAGCATGTTATTGCATCCTCTGCAGGGCATGTAACAAGGGCCACTACCAGATTGTCACAAGCTAAAGCATCTATTGAAGGTATAAGTAGGGTCCCTGAAAGTACAAAAATCCATCTTGTAGATTCAGACCACATATCAGACATACATGAAGACATGGATTCAGCTAGTTCAGATGAAGAGCATAACTCAGGATTGGTTTTTAGGTACGAGATTAAATTAAGAGAGCCTAAGGCTGACATAAATTTGAATGAACCTCCACCTACAGATGAGTTCTATGAATTTAAGGTCAAGGTCAGAATTGACAAATAAAAGATAAAATAACTCCAAAAGGTGGTGAAACAAATGAATAAAGAGAAGGCCCATGTAGAACAATGGAGTGCCAGGAAGTAAGAAAAGATTCAGGGTTTCAAGAAGAAGAAAAAAGAGCAAAGAGTATTGCTCAAAGAGCTTAGAGAAATACAATTTAAACTTTATTGGCATAACATTGTACTCACCACAAATCTCAAACAAAAAACTTCCAAGGCTACTGTTGTTATCATACCCTAAAGGCTTCATGAAGAAATTAACACAATCATAATTTTGATGTTTTCTAGGGAACAAGACAAGATTTACTTGTTTTGGCTTGTGAAAAGCAAATACCTCGAAATGTATGACTAGATCAAACTAATCCCTATTTTGTAGAATCGAATGTATTGTTGGGAAGATCATGCAATATCAAGTTGTTGAGAAAAAATATATTTTTGGAATGTAAATGCTCTTATTGAGCTAACCTCCCTAGTAGATAGATGCTAATCAGATCCAGTCATTAAGAGCACACTAGAAGATAGGATCAAAGATATTTTGAATAATTTTAAATAAGCACAGAAAAGATTCTATTGGGTTCAAAAAATTGGAGATCTAGAAGACTTGTTTTGTGAATCCTTGTAAGACTTTATGTTCCATTTTGACACTTAATAGAAAAGGCATATGGATGGTTAGACTCTCTTTTCTACTCTATTTTTCTTTCTTCATGCTTGAGTTCATTATTCAGACTGCAATGCATTTGTTTCTTGATTGTTAATTAATACAGTAAAAAATTTGCTGTGGAAATTATTTTCATTTTTTATTTCAAGCTGATGGTCTTGTTTCTTTATGATATTCTGAGACAAGAATTGATGTGAAGTTGGAAAATTGAAAGCTTCATCCTTTCTTTTTCTTATTGGTATAATCTATCTATGTAACTACCTTTTAACCAGTCAATGGGATATATTATGTTCTTATTTTGATTTTCATGTTATGTTATAACCTTGAGCTAGTTTTAAATCACCTGTTGGCAGCCAATTCACATTTTTCATTGTCTCATAAGCTACCTACACCAATGTTTCACAAACATTGATTTTTTCATCGCAATTTTCAAATGAATGACGATTTTATTCTTTGCGCCTTTCCACACGCCTATCTTCGCTAAGTCTTCAAGAGTGTAAGCATTAAGATTTCTCCTTTCGAGGTCACATTTCGATTATTATCTGAACTGCCAATATCTTTTGTTTCATTATGCATATTGCTCCTATCTTTTTATTGATCTTTACATGATCGACAATATCCTTTGATTGATTTTGATACTTCGATGGATTATAACTCAGTTTATTGAAGACATTTAGCCTTTGAATTCGCATTTTATGACTTGCCTGAACTTTGATTCATGGAATTACATGGAGGTCATGATTTATCTTTTGTGATCCTTATTGTTGATCCTTATCATAGCTCTCGGCATATCAAATTTATATAATTTCAATTTGACACCTTGGTTAAACGTTTGATTAATGCATTGGCGAATACATGATTTTGTGGGTTTTGAACTGCATGTCGGGCGTTTGAACATTATGGTATAACACTCGCAAGCATTGGTATACTCATTGGGCATTCTTATATCAATTGTGTGATTGGATTTCATTGAATCTGCAATGCATTAGTATTTGGATTGGCTTCTTATTTGGCCTACTCAACCTTTGGTTCATAAGATACATGGATATTCATGCATATCTTTTAATATAATGCCTATGGCTACTGTTGTAACTATTGGTATGCTGGTTACATATATCGGTACATTGGTTAAGCTATGGATATCGGTGGTTACATTGGCGCATAGTTGGGTTTGGTATTGATTGCAATTCGATCCCTAGTAGATTAAAAACTTTGGTATAACATTGATTGCGCATGCACTTATCATGGTTTATTGGTCAACCAACTGATATAATTGTTGAGATGTGTTATAGGGGATATTACAGCTGTAAACGCCTACCTCCTTACCAGGAATTAAGCGATTTCTCACCTGCCACGCTCATGCTCTCTAAGATGATGGTTTCCTTAGATTCATAAATCATACTGAGGTTGAGATTTTGTGGTTTCCCTGGATGACCTGGAGGGCATAGAGAGATTGAATTCCCCTACGCGAACCTTATCAGGGTTTTTGGTCCCAAGTCCCAGCAGAGAGAGGTGAGGGATGTTAGCTGGATTGATGAAGCTAGCTACTGCGTGCTGGCGGCCCTCTGTCGAGCACTATGTTCACATGAACGGAGACATTGTAGGTCGCCAAGATGGTCTTCTATGGTATAAAGATTTTGGTCAACATGAATCTGGTGAATTCTCGATGGCTGTTGTTCAAGCCAATAAGTCTTCTCGAAGATCGGAGTCAGCTTGAGTCTGGTTCGCTGAGCACAACAGAATCAGGTCCCCATGGTACTTTTGTAGGAATATATGATGGGCATGGAGGTCCTGAAACTGCTCGTTATATCAATAACCACCTTTTTCTGCACCTCCATAAATTTGCAATGGAGCAGCAGGGGATGTTTGCTGATGTGATTCGAACAACCTTTTTAGCAACAGAAGAGGGGTTTTTGTCTCTTGTTACAAAGGCATGGCCTACAAAGCCACAACTTGTAGCARTTGGGTCTTGCTRTTTAGTAGGGGTGGTTTGTGGTGKAGTKCTTTATGTTGCCAATCTGGGAGATTCCCGTGCTGTTTTGGGAAGATTGGTCAAGGCTACTGGAGAAATTGCTGCCATGCAGTTGTCAACAGAGCATGATGCAGACATTGAGGCTGTGAAGTGAGAGCTATAATCTTTGCATCCAGATGACCCACGTATTATAGTTCTAAAGCATGGATTTTGGCGTGTGAAGGGTATCATTTAGGTTTCGAGATCTATTGGGGACGTATACTTGAAAAATCCTGAATTTAATCGAGAACCTTTATACCAAAAGTTCCGTCTTTCTGAACCTCTCTGTGGACCTATCTTGACTGTTGAACCCTCAATTAATGTGCATATGCTTCAGCCCTATGATCAGTTTATAATATTTGCATCAGATGGGCTTTGGGAACACTTGAGAAACCAGGAAGCAGTTGATATTGTTCACAATCACCCACATGCGGGAAGTGCAAGAAGGCTTGTTAAAGCTGCTCTCCAAGAGGCAGCAAAGAAACGGGAGATGCGCTATTCAGATCTCAAGAAGATTGATCGCGGAGTCAGACGACATTTTCATGATGATATTACTGTCGTTGTTGTGTTCTTAGACCATTCTTTGATCAGCAATTTCTCAAGTCGTGGCCCTACAATATCTATAATAGGTGGCGGGACTACTGTACCTTCATACTCCCTTGCTCCTGATAGAAAAAATATAGATCATGTTGGCTGATACACTGCCAAATATCCTATTGTTATTGTGTGTGTGTCTGATTTGATCATTTAAGTCCAAGCCATGGCCCCATACTATTTGTAAGAGAGCACTACTGCACCCTCAAACTAACATTCAATGATACCAAATTCAGAGCACGATGGCTGATTTCTTGTGGGCAGAGGATAAACAGTTTCATTTTGTTTTTTTTGAAGAAGTCTTTATTAAAAGAGGTCTTCTGGCCTGGTCCATTGCCTCACAGGCAGTCTTTAGAAGCTCAAAAGCATTTTGTTAGTCTGAGCACATCACATGCAGATTGTGATCTTGCAAAACTCTAGGTTGGATATGAAGAGGAAAAAGAAGGCAGCAAAAGTGGTGAAGAGCAAAGGATGGATTCAGGTCTAGTTGATTTGGACCATGATGAACTTGGCAATAGTTCAAC
>JASDQU010010514.1:168988-182319 GCA_032191745.1 Picea mariana | reverse complement strand
GAGTGTGTACTACCAGGTTGAAGGTATACGTCACTTCTCTCTGGGCGTATGACCTAATCATTGGAATGGATTGGTTAGAATCTCATCGAGATTTGGTAGATTGTTTCGCAAAAAGGGTTCTCTATGTAGACGATGAAGGAAGGCCAGTGGATATCTAGGGTGTATAGAGAAGGGTGTCATTACGCTTTATCTCACCTATGAAGGTTAAGCGATGCTTGAGGCAAGGGTGTCGACTATATGTAGTGGAAGCAGTGAATGAAATGAAGGGACCCTCATTGGATCAGTACCTAGTATTGCCAGAATTTAAGGATGTTTTTATGAACAAGTTACCAGGGTTACCTCCTGAGAGGGAGCTTGATTTTACCATTAAGCTAAAACCTAGTGCAGAACCAATTTCCAGGACTTCGTATCGGATGACAGCACTGGAACTTTGTGAGTTGCAAATGAAGTTGAAAGAGTTACTGGACTTAGGGCTAATAAAGCCCAGTGTTTCACCTTGGGCTGCACTAGTAATTTTTGTAAATAAGAAGGATGGATCCTTACAACTGTGTATAGATTACAGGGACTTGAACCATGCTACAATGAGAAATAGTTACCCAATGCCACAAATAGATGACCTCTTCGATCAGATGAAAGGAGAAACGATATTCTCAAAGATCTATTTGCGATCAGGGTATCATCAGTTAACGATTAAGGAAGGTGATATCCCAAAAAATGCCTTTCGAACTCGGTTTGGGCATTACGAGTTTGTCGTAGTATCTTTTGGATTGACCAATGTGCCAGCAGTATTCATGAGCCTCATGAACGATGTATTCTAGAATTACTTAGACCATTTTGTACAAGTCTTTCTAGATGACATCCTCATCTATTCCAAAAATGAAAGAGAACATGAGGAACACTTACGAGTGGTGTTTTCTTGCCTTAGAGAGAACAAATTGTATGGGAAGTTGTTGAAGTGTTCCTTCTTTCAGAAAGAGATCCACTATTTAGGTCATATAATTTCTGGTGAAGGAATCTCTGTGGACCCAGAAAAGGTAAAGGCCATTATGGAATGGCCAGTACCGAAAAATGCCCATGAGGTGAGAAGCTTCATGGGGCTAGAAGGTTATTATCAGAGATTTGTGGAAGGATTCTCTAAAATAGTGAAACCCATCACCACTTTGTAGGGCAAGGGGGTCAGGTATGAATGGATGGATGAATGTGGTAGTGCATTCATTGAGCTTAAGAGGTTACTAACTAGTGCTTCAATTCTACGAGTGCCAAATATGGAAAAGGAATTCACAGTCTTCAGGGATGCATCGAAGCAAGGGTTAGGGTCCATGCTAATGCAGGATGGAGGAGTGATAGCTTATGCATCAAGGAAGTTGAAGAAACACGAAGAGCTATACGTGACTCATGATTTAGAGTTGGCAGCTTTAATGCTAGCTCTGAAACTTTGGAGGCACTATCTTATGGAGCGAAACTTTGAGGTCAAAACAGACCATCAAAGTTTAAAACATCTCTTCACTCAAAGGGATCTAAATTCCAGGCAAAGGCAATGGAGTGAGTTTATGAGTGAATATGATTTTGGTATTTAGTACATCAAGGGGAAGGAAAATGTGGTCGCAGATGCCTTGAGTAGGAGGCCACGTGTCTTCTCCTTGGTACTTTTAAAGGTCAATATGAGGGAACATGTGTTGACACAACTCCAAGGAGACAGTTGGTATTTGAATGTTTGCTCAAACCTCCAAAGTGGGAGGCAGTTAGATCCAAAGTATGAAGGATATAGTCTGGAAGCAGATGGATTGTTAATATATTGAGGAAGGATGTACGTCCCCGAAGGTTGGGATATTCGAAGCATCATACTGAAGGAAGCCCATAGAGCACTTTATTGTGTGCATCTAGGTGTGAAGAAGATGTACGCAGACATGAGAAAACTTTTCTTCTGGGTAGGCATGAAGCGCGATGTAGTCCATTTCATCGCCAAGTGCCTAGAGTGTCAACAAGTGAAAGTCGACTACCATCACTCGACAGGCCTCCTACAACCACATGATGTTCCTATGTTCACGTGGGAAGTCATCTCTATGGATTTTGTTGTGGGGTTGCCTCTCAAATCTCATAGACACAATGCCATTCTTGTGATAGTGGATAAGTTTACCAAGAGTGCTCATTTTATTCTGGTTAGAGACACTTACGATGTCACTAATGTGTCACATGTGTTTGTAAGAGAGGTTATCCGTTTTCACGGGATACCTAAGAAGATCATTTCAGATAGGGACTGTAGATTCACTTCTAGGTTTTGGACAAGTTTGCAGTCAGCATTGGGGACTCAGTTGAACTTAAGCACAACTTATCATCCTGAAATAGATGGGAAGACCAAGAGGGTAAATCAAGTCATGGAAGACATTCTTAGGATGTATGTCATGGATAATCAAACCTAGTGGGAGAAGTACCTACCTTTGGTAGAGTTTTCCTACAATAACAGTTTTCATAGCTCCATTGGAATGGCACCCTACGAAGCTATGTATGCAAGGCCATGCAGAACACCATTGAGTTGGGAAAGATTAGAAGACCGAGTAACAGTTGGGCCATAATTGATTCAAGAGATGGAGGAACAGGCGATTCAAATTAGGCAGAGACTAAAGGAAGCATAGGATAGGCAGAAAAGTTATGCGGATGCACACAGGACCGACCGAAGTTATGAAGTGGGACATCAAGTTTTCATTCATATCAGGCCTAATAAGAGTACCATACGGTTCGGGAAGGGGACAAAGTTATCACCTCGATTTATAGGACTGTTCGGAATCTAAGAGAAAATTGGACCCATTTCTTATCGTCTCGTACTGCCACCCCACTTTCATAAAACTCATAACATTTTTCATGTATTTGTTTTACGTCATTATGTTGTTGATGAATCACATAAACTAAATTGGAAGGAATTATAGGTATCGAACGTAGGAACTCTCACGGTAGAACCATTACACATATTGGACCATAGAGTTCGACAGCTCTGGAACTGTCTGGTAGACCAAGTTAAGGTCCAATGGGACAAGTATAGTCCAATATCTGCTACTTGGGAAGACGCCGAGACACTACAATGAGACTATCCCTCACTTTTTTGACCACCTCGAGAATATGTTTCTCGAAGGCTGGGTGTATGCAACACCACCTTTTGAATTGGACAACCAATATTACCTAAGGCCTACATATTTTTTTTATTCATAGTGAAACTATTAAATGATACACTTAAAATTTTAAGACGTATGAACCTTTATGGATGTTTAAATGTATTTGAATAATGATGGATATGATGCGATATATTGTGAGAATGTAAATTTTATGAATGTTTAAATGTTATTGATGATGATAGTTATAATGCGATCTACTATGTGAATGTAAATTTTATGAATGTTTAAATGTTATTCAGGATGATGGATATGATGTGATATAATGTATGAACGAGATTCATATGAAGGTTTAAATGCTATTAAAATGATGTCGTATATGATGCAATCTATTTTGTAAATGATAATTTTATGAATAGGTGTCATTAATTGAATTTTGGGATATTATGAGATCTATGTCTAACTTGAAAAATTTGATGTTAAAGTTGTTGGTACGGGGATATCGAATTGAAATTATGATTGTATGCAATTACATGATGATAATGCATAGAAATGTATGAGTTTGTGTTACAGACTAATCTGCAGGTTATGAGCTATAAAATAGCCAAGGGATAATGATGATGAAAGTGGATGTCATGACCACTAGCTGAGAAACATTATGGTATGAATATTTGTATGTGAAATTATATTGGTTTGGATGCATTGCTATATGTGGACCAATGGAGTATTTCAGGTGATGAGACTGCCCAAAACCGAATAAACGATGACAAAACTCCCAGCAACACGGTGCCACTGTATATTCCATTGTAGGGTGTGGACCCTAGTTATGATTAGAAGGGGTGGAGGCATTTCCCACCATGTATCCTATGAAACTTGAAGTCATGGGAGGACGGTGTTAGCTCATGCTCCCCTAGATGTGTGATGATGACTGTCAGTTTCCTGCTGGGGAAGCTTGGTCAAGATAGTGACACTTCCACTTACAGGTTCTATTTGGAGTTAGGTCAATATAGTTGATGCTCCAAGATAGTCCAGCAGAGGAAGGATAGGAATGAAGATGGAAGTAATTTAGGGAGGAAGGATGAGTAGAAATAGTTAAGAAAGTATGGAGATTTGTCTGATGGTGGAATTTAATGTTTTTCCCTTCTAAAAAGAAAATGTGTATATATGCATATTCATAATTACGTAACTAAACCACAATTGTCTAAATAAAATTGTTGAACTAGATAATTGTAATTAAAAGATTTCACAAACATTTGATTGGTTTATTGTGTTTTATAAAATAATAGTCTTGTTGATTGGATTGGATGCATACATAAATTACTATAAGGGTGATATTTATTGATTATTAGTACATGCATGACACTTGTATGTACTAGCTACACATGCATTTCTTGTACATGTACACTAGTATGTATGAATTTTCTTGGCTTACTTACTAATAATGTCGGTTAATTGTTATGAATGTGTGAACCATGTTTCTTTTCCTTTGTATCATGAAATACCTTAACTTTGGGATGAAGTTTCCTGAAGGGTGGGTGTATGTAACAACCCTGGTTAAATAGTTGCATAGGGTTTATTAAGTATAGTTAATTAAATAATTAACTGTCTTCATGTGTATTAGTTAAGTAATGATTAACTATTAATAATATTAATCAATTAATTAATTATTTATTTACTGTTTAATAAATGTCGATTAATCAATTAATTGATTACTTAACACATTCAATGATTTGGGTAATGAATTAAAGGGCTTAATAACTTTAAATTATTTATTATAAGACTTTACGTATGCGGGGGGGAAATGAAGCATTGAGTGGAGGGATAAGGTAATAAATGGTAGGATAAGGTAATGAATGGAGGGATAAGGTGGGTGGCATTAAAGGAGGTAGGGAGTCGGTGAATGGGGGGAGATATGACTGGGTAGAGGCTTACGGGAGATTATTATGAAAATTTGGGGAGGAAGAATTATTTTGAGGGGAGGACTGTATTTCCTGGTTTGGATATCTTCTAGTTTGTAGTTTGGGGGAACTATTGTAGGGGGCACCGGGTTGCTGGGAGTTTTGGGCTCGGGGGCCAGGAATCCTCATGGAATCCTAGAGCTAGGGAGCTGGATAGGCTGCTCCTAGCTGGATGGGTGGTTAGTCGGTTTTGGGAAAGGTTTGGTTAGAGCATCAAGTAGAGTCTGGGCAGAGCAGTAGAGAGGACAATCAGAGGTCAAGAATTTAGCATCAGACAGAGGTATTTTTATGTACGCATTCTCATGAACATGTGATGGTTATTTAAAATTATTAGCATGATGTTATTTAAATTTCTGTTGCTTATATGTTGAATGGAAGAAATTACTTATTGTTTATGCGTTGAAGTAATCTTATCTGTTTAAATTTATGAATTTTTTTAGGATTAATTAAATCAGGTCCTTACACCATGGATCTTGAGGCTATGATACCAATTGATCTGCCCAAGAAGGTGATCTATAGGAGAAGGTGACCATGAAAGCGATAATTTGGCTTCTGACCAAAAACTCCTTAGGGGTGCAAATCTAAACAGGGGCGCACCATTAGTTTGGGTGACCAATCAATGGGGATCCAAACCGAAATGAACTGAGAGTGGCCAAGAGACTTTGACTATGTCAGAGTGACCTCCGTGGATCAGTGGGGAAATCCCAGTGCAACCATAGAAGAGTGCACGCTCAGTTCATCCCAACAAAAGAGAAACTAGTAAGGGCACAAACCCCAATTGGTGTGCCCTCCCTTCTACCTTGGAAAGCTTGAAGGAAATGATTTTCTCCCTGAGACAATGGCTAGCTAATGGGATAAGATTTCTCTCAGAGGTGGAAGCATGGAAAACGGAGTCACCGGGAGGCAGCCATGAAGGGAGGCACACTAGTTAATATAAACGAGTTTTTAGGGTTTATATGAAGGGAGGCGCACTGGGTAATAAAACAAACGAGACACATAGCTTCAGAAGAAAAGTTTAGAATGATTTATTTGAGTCCCGGTTTACCTTATATACTGAGGGAACCATTTATTTACATATATTTAATTAACCGTCAAAAGGTGAAGATGTGTTGCACCTAGGTCATTGACTTTTGCGCCCCAGGTGGTTGTTCCCCTAGGTGGCCTCCTTGGCCCATTATGACAATGTTGTCATCTTTCAATAAGGAGCAGAGGTGCTCTCAGGAATACAATATGCAGGGATCAATTGGATAAGGTACTAGGTCTACAAGTTCTTGGTAGCTCACAGGGATCATGCCATACTCCGTGGAGCCAATGTTAGCACTTATATGTTCATGATAAAATTGTAGCCTTAAAGGTGCTATAGGAAGTTCCAGATCCCAGTAGCGGTTTTATCATTTTCTATTGTATCGTTTTCTAACTATGACAATTCATGATATTAGATTTGGTACAGCCGAAGAATAGATATGCATTCTACGACACCATAAGGGTTGTGGTGATTTGCATTGGATATGGACAGTAGAATCGCATATCCATAGGGTTTGATCATATGCACCACCTGCTTTGCGGTCGGGGTGAATATGATCAAATCCCTCGTCCTAGACAAGGTGTTCTGTTACAGCAAAAAAGAAAGGCTAATTTGTCCATTCTACCAGTTCATATAATCAAATTAAATACCTTCGTGTCCCCTTCAAAATATGGCATCCTTCAATATTCTCCCCTTTCCCCTTAGGCATGCCAATATGGCCATAGGACAATGGAGAGGTTACACTAGTTAAAGGACATTCCAATCATTCTCCCCTAACTTTTACTCTACTCTACACATATATGAAAACGATATAATCATATGCTTAATCAATAGACTCATAGACAATGTTTTTTTAAGTTTCAACCCCAATTTGAGGATCTTAATTTCATCGATGACACTATGTCATGTCCATATATTAATTATTCCTCATCCTCCCAGGTGGTTTGGATTCACAACCTATTGGGATTCCAGAAAAGACGGTTTGGAATTGGAAGAAATGGTGTATTAAAATTGGACTGTTCCTGCTGAATCTTGGATTGTATTTCGAATGAGTTCTTCAAGACAATGACAATAGTTTGAGACAGATCCAAGAGAAAGAAGCTAGTTCTGAGTCCAATAGACAATTCTCACTCTGGATGAAGATTGCAAAGAGAGAGGAAGGAAGTGGTGTAGCAGTTGGAGACCCATGCACGATATTCTCTTCTCATTAGAGCCATTGTAATCAGTAATTCTCTTATTTTCAAGAGTCAATAAAGCATAGATAAATACATCCCATTGCTGGAGTTGTCCTGGAGTGGATTTATCTTGGGTAAATCTGTGTATCGAATTGTTCATGGTTGAATGCATTGTCCACTTAATTTTTGTTGTTTCCTTTTTTTGCAATTGGACAACAAAAACACATTTACCAGGTTCTATCAAACAATAATAAAAGTTAATCTAGTATCTTTTGTGATGAATTGGTTAGCAGGATACCTACTACAGTTTACAGATCAGACTCCCCAAGAAGAATATCGCATCAGAAAGGATTTAAAGTTTTATCATCTTTCATGTTTACTTTTTCTCTACCATCACACTCTAATGTGTGCTCGTAAGTTACTTTAAGGGCATGGATGCAATCATAACATCATGAAAGACAGGATAAACCACTTGCCCTGCAGATTATTCTAGTCAAGGATGAATCGAAAACAATGTACTGAAGTTTTCCTCCCAGGGATAATAAGAGGGAGAAACATTGGAATTTTCCTTGTACTTTACTCATCAATCCATTTTTCTCTTTTACATTTTGAGTTTCTATATCCCTTGTCGTAGAACATTTTTACTAAACATGTTCCCTTCAACATTTCGTTAAAATATTTACTCTCCAATGGTTTTTTTAAGATTTTAACCTTCAAAAGAAATAAAAGGTAGTTTTGGATGTTTTAGTCCATGTGCTTCATACACATTATACCAATTTATTACATATATTACACAATTAAAGCATATGGATAAAGCAATTCTGCATTTTTATCAGAGAGTTTTAGCATGCGTACACAGGGTGGGAAACAAAAACTATATCAATGCACATAAGAGTTGTTCTACACAGTACCCTATCAAATCAAGGGTACAGTACCTCACGTCAAAGGATTAGTGCTATTGCAAAATTCTACAAATCCTTCAGCAAGTAGTTCTATTTCTATCAGGTTCTAAATTGTAGGGCATTACTATGGTGAAGGACTAACATGTTGCATTCAAAGAAACCTGTTTAGTTGAAAAGCATACCTTCCTGTCAAATTCGATTGTCTGATATCATCAACAAGACTGACTAAAAGCCTTCAAGATGAAGAAGAGTGGAGATGGAAAGTCCCATTCTTGGTGCTGGGACAATGTCACAGTCATTTCAGTCCCAAAAATTTAAGATGGCTGGAAGAAAATTTGGAAGGTATGCATTATGGTTTTGCCTGGGAGTTTTGGATTATTTGTGCAATTACAGTTGCATTTTCTATATTTTCATTTTCTTTTCAGTCTGCCAAGTTCATGTTAATTGAATTGATACATGAAACATTTTGTTTTTATAGGCATGGATAAGCATGTGAAGACAATGCTGAAACTAATTGAAGAAGATGCAGATTCATTTTCCAAGAAGGAAGAGTTGTATTACAAGAAAAGGCCCAAACTCCTCAACCATGTTGAAGAATTCTATAGAATGTATTATTCATTGGCAGAGCACTATGATCACCTTATAGGCAAGCTTAGAAAAAATATTCCAATTGATCTCCAAAAGCACTATAATTTATATACATTCTACCTACAATGCCACTTGGTGTCACCTCAGCTTACACCGGCATTGGCAACTGCATCTCTAGAGAAGAGACTAGTTTCCAGCTCCTAAGGAATCTCACTTTTATAAAAAGGATATCCACATTTTTTAAACCCCATATTGAAGCATGCTATACAGAACTCATTACAACCCTTGAAAACACATACTAAAATTTTATTCCTTAAGTCCACCAGATTGAATCCTAATAGACAAATTTTACTTATGATTTGAAACTGGGCCACAAAATAGAATCCCCCCATTACCCTAAATTCTCATTTCAAGAACAATGGGACCAATGTGGTGGACTGGAGAACTAGCGCATAAAAACATAAATGTTTATAAAAATGTGCCCTCTGCTATAATTCACAATTCTCTGATCTTTTCTAGTAAATCGAACTCCAAATTTTCTTCAAAAACTTAAACAGGAATAACTAATATCTTCACAAAAAATGCTACACTTTTTTTTTCATGGAAATCCCTTGCCCTCTTCCCACATTCGATGCATTCTTACCAGGAAATCTTGGAGAGAGCATGACAGATTTCCAATTATTTTTACTGGCATTCTCCCGATCATGGTAGGATTGAGAATTATATATTTTCCTATTAATGCCCCCCCACTCCCACCCTCTATAGAGGATGGGAGGGGGGGGGGGCATTAATAGGAAAATATATTATTCCGTCGTCGAATTGATCATATGAACTCTTATTTTCTTTGCCATTGATGAACCCAAGTAAATCCTTCAGATAGCTAGCTACCTATTTGTGAAGTCCGGCTTGTAACAACCCTAGTTGAATATATGTTTAGGGATTATTAAGTAAAAATTTATTAGGTAATAAATTTTTCTAACATGTTATTAACTAAACAAAGATTGGTATAATGATATTAATTAAATATTTATTAATTAATTAATTGATATAATTTTGATTAATTAATTAATTAATTAATTACCTAGGGTATTAAATTTAAAAGGGTTAATAAATTTAATTGTTTAAATTAAAGGATTACGTATACGGAGGGGATACGGAGCATCAATAATTGGATAAAACATTAATAATCGAATAAGGAGCATTAATTAAAAAGGATATGACAATGAATGTCTGGATAAGGAAATAAATGAGGAG
Organism: Picea mariana; assembly: GCA_032191745.1. Lineage (NCBI taxonomy): Eukaryota > Viridiplantae > Streptophyta > Pinopsida > Pinales > Pinaceae > Picea > Picea mariana. Next base: position 172,314 of record JASDQU010010514.1, on the reverse strand, counting down.
GAAAGGGTTGGTTAAGGGGAATATGAGGGGAGGAGGCTTATAGAAGGAGGGGGATTGATTATTTTTTAGGGTTCTCTTGGATTGGCTAGGGGGAGTTTGAGTTCTGTAGTCGGGAAGGATCTGTGCAGGGGGCACCAGTTTGCTGGGGGTTTTGGGCACAGGGGCCAGGATATCCATATGGTATCCTGGAGCTAGGAAGTCGAACAGGCTGCTCCTAGCTGGAAGGGAGGAAACGCGGTTTGGGCAGAGTTGGTCAGCACATTAGGTAGCAGCAAAGCAACGGGCTGGACAACTGGGTCAACGGAGAAATTAGCTTCAGGAAGAGGTAAATTGGTATTATTCTGTTAGTTAAATTTTATTCTGTTATGAAATTATTGTTCATTGATAAATTTAACATGCATATGTGCTGAATTAAAAGAAAATACTGATTTTTCTGCAATTAAGTAGAAGTTATTGTTTCAGTTTATGGAATTATTAGACTTAAATCAATATGGTTATTACACATGGTATCAGAGTGATGGTTCAAAATCTAGAACCAAGAGCCTACGCACCTACTTAGAATTAACCCAGAAATAAACTAGAAAATCCTAGAAACTGTTGTAAGTTTGAAGGAGGCATGTTCACCTTCAGACCTGTAAGAAGCCTAGCCTGTAAAACTTTCAAACTTGTGAGAAGCCTCACCTATATAGAGTGATATTTTTATATAATCAACCGCTAAAAAAATAATAAGAATAGAGTAAAAATATATAAATATATATATAAAGATATAAAAGAAATAGAAAGCTACATATATATTACTTACAACACCCTTTCTGCCCAATACAAGAGCTTCCTGAAATATAGCCTCCATTGCATCTGGCATCACGCTAGCATTAATCTTGTTATAAGTTGTCTATAGACTAGTTCCACTCTCTGCACAAGCTTGTTCATTTCCAATAGAATTCATATGGATAGACTAGTTCCACTCTCTGCACAAGCTTGTTCATTTCCAATAGAATTCATATGGTACAGAAAAATATATTTACCAATTGAATGAAATTGGTTCTAGCAATTCAGTTATTATAAAAAAAAAATGAACATAAGCAATTTCATTCATGGAATCCATTTATACCATCTGATGGGGCATGTTCTTCAGCATGCTCAACCGCAGTAAGAAATTCATGTTCCATCATTGAGCAAGAAGTTGTTGTTCCTTGGAAGCCTGCTTCTTCTAACATGTGAGCAATGTTAGCACTACTATTTAGAGCCTCTTTGTCAACAATGACATCTGATGAAGGANCTGTCTTGAGCTACAGAGTCAAGGAGTGTTATAATAAATTTCCTAAAGAAGAGAAACTCAATTTTTAACAAAATGGATAAGAAAAAATTATACCTTTTCATTTGCTAGCCCTGTGATTGCACGAGCATACCGTATCAATGACTGAAGCCTTGTTAGTGGGTTAACTGATGGTTGATCCGTTATGTCCACTAAATTAGCTGAGATGGGAGAAGTGCCTAATCGGATAGAACTACGATCCCCAGGACTTTCGAAACTGCCCACAAAATCTATTGCAGCCCTATCTATTGTCATTGGTGCATTTATAGATGGACTCTTTTGAATGTTCTTCATTAGAAAACTGACTACCTTAGCTGGAAAATTCCCCAGCCCAGAGGCACCGAATGATGAAGAAGAAATCTCTGCTGATGTAGCAGGAACAAAAAAACAATTACCCTAAACTCAGCGGGATTTGACCTCGTGACTTCCCGCTGGAAAATAAAGAAAATCATATTGAACTAGATGACAAGAACACCCAAAACCATTGTTCCATGTTAGTTTAGATATAAATATCCCATATCTGTTAGCCTACTCTACAACAGATCCAATCTCACTTTAGTTTATACAAGCGAACTCTGTAGACAAGGGCATAAGACTGCATGTGAACCTCTTGACTTCAAAACAATTGTAGCCTATTTTGAACATCTATTGCAACATCTATAAATCGGAATACTACCATTCAAGTGATCAACCATTTATTTATTATATTCATGCCAAAAAAAAAACTGGAAACAGACTCTAAATATTAGTCGAAAGACTCATAAGATCCACTGAAAACAAATCAATACATATTCGCCTGCTTTGCTGAAAGCATCCATAGTGAAAGATTTACTACAAGGATAAAAATTCTGGATTCTACCATTCGAAATGCTTACGCAAATAACAATAGAATGTCCAGCAACGATTAATTAATTTTCATATCACTAATAAAAATAGTTAGCAGCAAGTCGCACTTAATCTCAAACTCATGCATATACCAAAGCCCACAATCCAATACACATACAAATCCCAGCACAAGCATGACACCATTCCTCACATTTAGCAGCAAGACGTCACTGCACTTCAAATTCATGGAGGGAAGAAACGTTTAAACCATAAAGCTTCTCCATTACTTGCTTTAATATCAATTTATAACACATGAATGTCAAGGACCACCGCCCAAGTGCAGCACCAAGTCATATGGGAGAGGATCCCAAGAGAGGCATAATGTGCTCATGACAAACAAGCAAACATAGAGCGTCCAAGCACTATGCTCCAGGCCACATGCAAGAAGAACTATGAAGAGGAGGGGAATAATTCCCATTGCACTACGCGTCTTCACATAGCCCTCCATACCAATGCGCCGCCATATGTCATTCTGTTTGACCATACTACATAACATTGTCAATTGTAATACGCAGGCTTCAATGCTTCCAGGTCAGTTGCTAGCTTTCGAATGGGCTCTGCTCCAAACTGTTCTTTTACTTCTGTCTTTGTCTCTCTGTTACCAAATATATCCATATATAGTCTATATTGTGCTACCTTCTCTTTTGGCCACTCACTGGGGTTCTTTGGGCCACAGGTTTCGACAACATTTGAAACCAGCGAGGATACTGGCACTGCAAAGGGCAGAGATACCAACAATAGAACTAGGAGGGATGCTCAACAAGCAGCATCAAAGACATAAACGGGGGTAAAGGAAACCGATAAAACAATAGTTTTAGTTCGAGGAGATCAAAAGGGGCAACCTCTCTTTATTATTGATTACGTTTCAGTTTCCCCATAAACAAGGGCGGGGGCATTAGAGGCGTAAGCCAAGCTTAACAACACATATCCGTGTAACCTATCTACAGAAGAAAAGAATAAATGCTTTAGAGTCAAAAGTCATTTTTTTGGGGGTCTACACAACTTCAGATAAGCACAGTCACAAAGCCATGCGACCTACAAATAAAGTTCCAAGCCACAGGAAGAGGCACAGGAACCAAGCCCACCAACCATGCGGCAAGCCAGGGGGAGGAGCCCATAAGGGCTT
>JASDQU010010514.1:147643-167091 GCA_032191745.1 Picea mariana | reverse complement strand
ATTAATAAAATGAAAGTCACTTTGGAGGGACAAGGTGAGCCAAAAAGTATAAAGGAAAGGCAAGGGCCTCTTCTCATTCATTCATGTATGATGTTATTTTGATTTCTGGCTTCTAGCTAGTGAGCCCAATATTGGGGGTTTTGAGGGTTTTGACATAACAAACCCTAGAGGATGATTTGGTGGTGAAAGATTCCACCTATCTTGTCCCAAGCTTGGTCTCGAAGATGCAATACTCTCCCACACCATTCTCGTTCTAGATATACTCAGTTGCAGGAGGATTCTACATCAATTTCATGTGCAGATAGAGAGAGAGCGCACTAGTTGAGGGATTCCAACAACAGGGGCGCACCATCTTTGGAGAGAGATTCGTTGTAGGAGATTGGCAGGGTCGTTGAGGATTCTATCACTTGGGTTTTCATTGCAGGGCCTTGGAAATCATATCTAGTGCTTTCTAAGATAGTTTTATGGCTCAGATTATTTCTTGAGCAGTGGGGCAAATTGAAGAGAAGGAGGGCGTTTTTAAGATCCAGATCTAGTCCGTTTGGAGGGGTTACACTTCAGATCTGATCCTGAGACTTTACCTAGTGACTTGCAGTGTACTGATCTATATTTATGGAGAGTTTTAGAGCATTTGGAGGCCTCCTTCAACAGGGTCGAATTATCTAGGGTTTCAGTCATCCAGTGGGGTGCACCATTCAGTGGGGGATTTCAGATCTACAGAGATTGAGAGGGATCTTGGAGATTCGGTCACCTAAGTTGTTCTTACCATCACCCGATCTACCAGTTGGCATATTTATTAGGGTGATTGGACACTTTTGGCAGCAGGGCCGAGTTATTGAGGGTTTCAGCCTTCTATTGGAGCATGGCATTCTTCAGCTGGAGAGTTTGGCATTCAGATCTGCTTGTATTGATCTTCATTTCTTATTCAGCCTNGTTTTGGCTTGTCTATCTTATTGCATATGGTTGAGGTATGTTCCATGGTTATCTCTTTCTGTTATTTGTTGCATACACACATATAAACACATCTAAAAGGTAGATCGGCAAATTGTTTGACGAAATTCCTCACTCAGGAAAAGTTTTAAAAAGACACCAAAACAATGATGATCCTTGCATAATGGTTTGGGATCATTACACAATGCTACCAACACAACCTTCACTTAGCCTTTAAAGCTATGATACCAAAATGTAACATCCCCATGTTGTCAACCCACACCAGGAGTAATGATACTGCAGAATAACACTTATATAATATCCATTTTAATGAATTCAAATGCATTAACATAGAGTAAGCACACAATTACTGCTAGCATACATAATCAATGGCATTAACAATAATTCATATGCGCAACAAAACACATGATAATCATGCAAGCATCATAGACATACATAACATACTATTACGCACAAACTGATACTTATCTTTGAAATTGTATGATGGTAACACACCAATTGCGTGCAGACCTTCCATGAACCTCCTAGCCTTAGACCGTGTTGCTCATCACTCTCAGCGGTAGGTCACCCCCGAGCTGGGACTAAGCTCCACCGTGCAAGCGATTCCTAGGCTAGGCAAGGTCAATAGGGCAGTCACGCAGTTACAGAGGAAGGTTTCTTTCCCAGGAGCCACTTGTACCCACTGCTGTCAGACTCTCATTCCCCACATTCCTGTCCCACCCCAGGAGTATACACCTTCACTGTCACCCGGACAATCCTTTGGTTGCTAAAATTCCCTTGCCTTGGGCTTCAGCAACAGACCGAACCGAAAGTCTCTGAGCTCTGTGGCAGCTACAGGACCCCTTCCAGGAGTTCTCACTTCCTCTGCACACTCTCTCACCTGGAGAGAGACTTTCTCATAGGATTGACAACCTGTTTTCCTCAACTCGGTTTCCAACACATTCGGGCAACGACGAGGCTCAGCACGAACATACACTGACAAGAAAGCCACACACAGTCAAGCACTATGAAACTGTAATAGACAACTGGGAACACAGACACAGGCTTCCCAAATTGGTAACAGACAGACACTACAACATAAAAAGTCTCAACAATTACAGGACATTCGGGTTTCCAAACCAGCAATAAAGGACGGACTCACAGCTCTGGTTTCGGAGATGCGTAAGGTGTACAGAGATTCCACGGTTCAGGTGAAGGATCCAACACAAAACACCAAAAATAGAGGTCGATGATGGGAACCCGTGAGTTTAGACGGAGGATGGAGAATGGGAGGTCGAACCCCCAACACGGTTCATTTCCTGGGTTAAATTGCATGTGCCTGGGCCGACACATGTTGCCCATGAAGCACGCTCCTCCTCATTGGGAGTCACCTGTCCTTCCAAGGACTTAGGATATAACATAATTTTCACATGGTTTTGGAATAATAATAAAATATTATTCTTAAGGACTTAAGCTCCTAAGATTAGCCTTTCTTCCAACCTTTCATCCCCCTCTCCCTTACCCAAGATTTGTGGAAGCTTATTCCCCCATCACTCATTTATCATGGTTGGTCCACATCTAGAGATGTTTTTATATTAATAATGTGCATCATTACATGTAAAAAATTAGGCTCCTGGCCTTCAACCCTTAGGCTCTCTGGCCTAATAAACACATAAGCCCATCAACTTATATAATCTTGGCTCACTAGCCTATAAACATACTTACAATTCATAATCCAATTGGGGCACGTCCTTGGGGTATTACATTGACCCTAGTTCTATAAGGAGGGGTGGACGTATTTCCCAACATTTATCCTCTGAAACCTAGAGTTGTGGGAGGCCTGTGTGAATTCACGCTCCCCTAGATGTGTGATGGCGACTGCTAGTTGCCTGCAGGGGAAGCTTGGTCAAGATGTATGACACTTTCTCTTACGGGTTCTATATGGAGTTAGGTCAATATAGTTGATGCTTCATATTAGTCCAACAAAGGAAATGATAGGATGGAAGATGGAAGTATTTCAGGAAGGAAGGATGCTTCGATGTTAGTTAAGAATATTGATTAGGGATTATATGTGCCACTATTGTTTACTCACTTCATTCCAACCATGTTTAAAACCCTCTTTTGATTCCCTTTTTATATTTTAAGTGTAATAATGAGTTAATGATGAATTATTGTAATTTTGTTCATTAAGATTATTAAATGATGCATTACTTGATCTGTTGTCCTACATACATTGGTGTGATCATATAGGAACTATACAATAGAGGTACTAATTGTTTATCATTAGTACATGCATGATATATGTGTCCGCTAGCTACGCACACATACCTTACACATGTACACTAGTACAATTAATTAATATTTTAGTTATTAAACTAGATTATTTATTATTTAATTGAATGTTTATTGCCTATGTAAATTATATTGCATACAAAATATCTAGAAGCATTAAATACCTTCTTTGACTTGATTGATGGTTGGTATGATGAATTAAATGAGCATGATGGGTTGTCATGTACATTTTTGGAAAAATTGTCAAATTGCATTAATTAGCTAGCATGAGAAGAAAGACTTTGCATTTTCTTTATTGTTGTTTCTATGCAAGTCATTTATATTTTATACTTTTCCCAAAAATCTAGATAAGGGAGGTTGATGACTAATAATGAGGGTGGTTGAGGAGAGTTAGGGAAGGAGAAATGAAAACTTGATAAATAGGAGAGGATGTTGAGAGGTTTGGAAGTTTGAGAGGTTGGACAATTCTTGGAAGATGTAATTCTTGTGATAGTATTCTTAGAGCATTTGTGCTTTGTTGTTCTTGGAGCCACGGGCATGGAGGGACAAGAAACCGAAAGGGCCAAGAAATGTTTATTGGAGCTAGGAAGTTTGTTAGGATCCTAGTTGGCTTAGAGCATTCTATAGTTTCACTCTGGGAAAGTGGGAAAATGATGCTTGGAAGTGCCCATAACTACATTACAACTGATTAGCTTCAACAAACTAAGGAGGAGGTATTTTTCGGTGCTATTTTGTTATTGATATTTTGTATATACTTTTATTTTAAGTTCTAAATCTTAGATTTAACATATTACTTATTTCATCATGTTATTTAGATTTATCATTGAACAAATGTAGAAGAATTGTGTAAATGAAAATCAATGAAATTATGTTAAAACAAAGTTGTTATTGTGTATGTATTTAATGAATGATCAATTGCTTAGCATCTTGTAGAGGGGTGCAACATTCAGGGTGAGCATGGCTACAAGACGATTGGTGGCACCGGAGGGATCTAGGGCTAATCCTCGACGTCGTTCTATCGTCTCTCCTCGTGCACACCTTTCAGGATGCGCGCTGGTGACCATGTTGCATCGGGGGAGGTTTGTTTCTACAGATTTGCCTCCTTTCATTGTGGGTGCTAGGTATTTTCCCTCTTGGACGAGTTTGCGGTTTTTTCTAGCCTCTTTTGTTCTCTCTCCTTGGCAAGAAGAGGTTTGAACCATAGTTTTGAGGTCCTTTGGGGGTGTGTAGTGTTTTGGTAAACACTTTGAGGTCCTTTGGGGTCATGTGGTGTTTGGTAAACACTTTGAGGTCCTTTGGGGGAGAGTAACTATTGAGTTTTTTTCGAATCTCATTTTGCAGCCTGTGTGTTGGTTTTCATCTCTGAAGACTTTCTGGTTCTATTGGGTCAGTGGTAGAATATGTTTTTAGAGCATGGTCTATTGACTAGAAGTGCATTGAATTATATATCAATATAATGAGTAATTTTATGTGGGAAAAATTAGTTAATTATGTTAAATCTTTTTTTGTTGTATCATCACTTAAATCAATGCATATTTTTTCATAATATTATCACTGAAATCAATGTTCCTATTGCTCTAAATAGTAAATAATAATAGTAATAGTAAATACTAAATACTAAAGTAATAGTAAATTTAGTAAAGTAATAGTAATATATACTAAAGTAATAGAAGTCATAGTCATAGTAAATAGTAATAGTAAATGCTAAAGTAATAATAAAGTTACTAAAGTTACAGTAATATACTTGTGACTTTTTTAATTGAACCCACTTTAAATTTTTGAAAATTTTGAAATCTAACATTACCCAAGTGACAACTTCTCCCCATAGTGGGGTGTAGAGCTTTTGAAAATGTTCTATCTTCAGCCTTGTCAACCCTATGATGGTAAAATCATTGTTATTGCAAAACATAACTAAAATTAGGTGTCCATAATGAGTGGCAATGAAGGAAAGATGCCCCTCACCGTTGAAAATAATATATGCAATTGTTCACCCTTATCCACATCATCTAAAATTATCGGGTTGAAAACATGGGATATGGCAAGCCTTCATTGATGCTATACATTAAATGACCCACTCCACTCAAATCCTTGTAAAGTTTCCTTTGTAATGATGTTCAAGAGCTCTTACTTGTAGCTTAACTTCTCTTATGTAAAACAAAAAGTAGGACTAATTATATATTTGAAGCAGTTGAAGAATTGTTTTCCCAATGTTGTTTTCTTCTCTCCACCAAACCCACGATGCCCACAACTTTGCCCTCTCTGTTTGTGTTGTAGTGGTTGCATAGTTTTTCAATCAAATCACTTGAATGTGTGTTCAAATTCAATGATTGTTTTATGATATTTTTTTACTTGTTGCATAACCTTTACTTATGGATATGGATCCTTAACCAAAAAAATAAATCAATGCAATTAATTGCTCTAAATCATTTATTATTGTGTTAATTTACTTTGTATTAATTTTCAATTAATTGAATCATTTTTCATAATATTATGACTGAAATCAATGCTCTCATTGTTCTAAATAGTAATAGTAAATGCCAAAGTAATAGTAAATTTATTAAAGTCATAGTAAATATACTAAATTAATAGAAGTAATAGTAATAATAAATGTAAATGCTAATGTAATAGTAAATTTAATACAGTAATAGTAAATATGATATATATAATAGTTTGAGACATTTTTAATTGAAAGGATTTTAAATTTTTGAAAATTTTGAAATTTAACATTAGTCATGTGATAACTTCTCCCATATTGAATTATAGAGCACTTTTGGACACAAAAAATTTGAATTAAACTGATAGCTAAAAAAAATTCAAAAATCTTATGTCTAAACTACTCCTTTAGTAGATTGTTTGGGCATTTGCTAAACGTTCTACTTTTTGGGTTTTTTTGGCTGGAATCCGATGATGTAAATTTGAACAAAATTGTTATTTTTTGTTATTTAAATTGCATTTCTGAATGCATAAATAGATTCATTATACAAACTTAGCCACTCAAGTTTGCAAATCCAACCATTCATCGCTAAATTTTGGCCAAAATCAAACAGAAATTGTTTAGTCTTCAATAACATCAATAACACAGGTAGATCCATCATTGCTGCCTGGAAATTGGAATGTTGCGCTCGAGCTGGCGTGACCTCTTTTTCTGCGTGGATCTTTTCACATGACTTGGCCGATATTTTGGTAGTAGGACATGGTCAACATGAAGTACGACAGGAAATAGATAGGTGGGGAACCAGGAAGGCGTGCTCTCACCTAAACAAAAGACCAATGTCGCCAACAAACAGACTTGTACTTGGATAATTAAGCGGCCTGCCATACAAAGCCGTTGGATAAAAGTTTATTTTTTGGTTTTTTTTTGGCAGGGATTTGACCATGGAAATTTGGACAAAATTACTATTTTCTGTTGTTTAAATTGCATTTCTGAATGCATAAATAGTTTATGAATACAGATCTAATCATTCATCACCAAATTTTTAGCAAAATCAAACGAAAAAAGTTACCCAAAAGTAGAATGTATAGACTACTGCCTAAATGTTCTACCTTTTGGAGGTTTTCCAACAACTTTTTTCGTTTAATTTTGCCTGAAATTTGGTGATGAATGGTTAGATCTGCAAATTTGAGTGGCTCAGTTTGTATAATCTGAGTACCCCAAGAATATTTCATAAACTGCAATTTAAACAACACTTTATCAAAATTTACATCGCCATATTGCAACCAAATAACCAAAAGATAAAACTTTTAACACACTCCCATACAAATATGCCCACTTATACTCACTTATACTCATCGATTCCAATCAATGAACGATTCCAGTGTCCGTAGTCCGAGTGGAAGAGGAAGTGGGAAGCTCTCATTTTGGGGGGACGAGCGTAAAAGTCTAAGTGTATTGAGATGCGAAGAAGATCATGGCAGCCGATGCAGGCATAATCGTCTGGCATAATTTGTGGAGTGACAAGACTGTAATCAGAGTTTTTGTTTATCCAGTTGGAAAAATTTCCTGGAATTTTATTTGAAATGGGTTTATTTAAAGATCGGTTGGGAATCCCATATATAATGCAGCCGTTCATTATTAAATCAGTTTACTGCTTGGGATGGCTATCTGTTGTTGCTTCTAGAGAATTGCAATTAAGTGAAAGTGTATCAGGCTCTGTGAGTGTTCTCGATTTAGTGATCACATGTTTAGGAAATCTAGCAGTTTTCTGAATGCTATCTTAGTTGGAGCCACCCTCTAAAGCTAAGACTGTTATAGTAGGTTTTGTTAACTTGGCATGCTCTATTACATGGGCGGTGCTTGTAGCATTGGAAGGAGACAGTAACAAATGGTATCATATGCATTCCAGGCCACCCTCTAAACCTAGACTTCTTGTGATATTTGTAGCTATCGTTATTGTTTTGGGCATGGACTGCGTTGATTTGTGTTTATATTTTCCTTATGCAAGATCCAACTTCAAAGCATGGCTTGATTTGAGTTGATATTTTCTAAATGTGAGATCGAACTTCAAAGGATCGCTCAATTGTAGAAGAAAGACTTGGATACTTAGCACAATGATAGTTTTTGAAATATTGTGCATTGTCACATGCACACTGGTATCAAGAGCTTTGGGTATAAAAAAAATTTGTAGATGGGTATATGTCATGCAAGGTCTTGTTTGGGTGAAGTGGGAAACTAGCAGTTATCTTCTTGGTTAATACATCCCACGTCAACGAAGTCCAACATCATGACCCCACAGAAGAACTGGAATGTACATGTACTCTTCTTCATTTTTTCTGAATGCTATCTTAGCTGGAGCCCGGGCTAAGTGGGATTTCTCATAAAAATCTCATAATTGAATATTTTTTTCATGCCTTTGCAATGGTTATGTTTGGTTTGTGCACATTCATTTGGGTATTGAAGAAAAGGTACAGACACACATGACATTTTTTCGTTTCCTCCCAAAGTTTTTTTTTTTTTTTTCCTTCAGCCGATATGCAATATTGCATTGTCCTTATTTAGAATAAATTTGCTATGAAAGTAGCGCAACATGTAGAAACTGTTTGCCTCTTTTTGTAGGTATACTTCATATGACAATTCTGCTAACCCAGGAAGCACATCTTGTAACAAAGGATGTCTAATCGTGCAATGTACAATTATGTTGCCCATGGTTCGGATGGCAGCATTGAGGCAATGCCTATATATGTAAGGGAATTTTTTACTGCATCATAGACAATCAATTGTATCATCATTTATGAAAGAAGAAGCAGAAACAAAAGAAGGAGAGTTGCATTTCGCANGCACGTGAGCATAGTAGTTAATATATTGAGCAATATAATATACAACTGCACAACAAAAAAAGAAAAAACTATAGAAAATTGGTGAAGACAATTTTTATGAGCAAAGAGAGGATGAAATTGTAGATGTATACACACACCAATGGTAGAGCTAGTTAGTTTCTTGAGATCCTGTACTATGTATGTTCGCAATTCTGTTACAAATGTTGCTTGGGTTGTGCGAAATATAATTTCTTTAACATCTTTTTTCTTTGTTATATTTTTGAATAGCATAAGTGGAAATTGCCCTTTATGTAATTGTTGTTCCATCGAGGAAAACAAATTTGAATAGGTGTCGAAAAATTGCAGCTGCAACATGGAACGGTGAAATAGTTGTGTAACATAACCAAGATACATGGACATGTAAAAGTAAAGGACAAAACTGGATATGGAGAAAGGTACCATTGCCTTGTCGTTGTCTGACTCTCCATCTTTTATATGGAGAATGTGTTGCGAGCCAAATTTTCTCGCAAGTGTGACAACTGCACCAATGGTTCTGATTGGGTAAGTATCATTTCTCTATGCAAGTTGGTTGATAGTTGTGTCCGGGATGAAACGATATTCTGAACAAATAGCGAGAATTTTTTTCACAATAATTTTTTCGTTGAGAGATATAATTCGATCACAATCACCACGGTCATATGCTGTTTTCGGCAATACATTAAAATTTGTAATGGATATCCCATTACCTGGCAATATCTTTTCTGCATGTTTCTGGACAAGTTGTGTGGGAATAGTCAGTGTGACTGTCATCAGGGCTTCATTGTCTGTCATGTCAGCACGCATAATGGATCTAGTTTTTTTTGCCTTGTCCAAGTAGGTGTTATAGACGACCATTATGTCCCCGATGAATACTTGTCCAGTTCAGTGGTTGTTCAAGACCTCTATTGATAGTATTTTGGGTGTTATAAGGTTAGACCTGGTGACATTTTTTGAATAGGAAAAGTAATGTGAATGGTAGTCTGCATTATTTATTTTTTTTCTTTTTTCTTGGCATAAATGTACAAGTAGACGCACAACTTTGATGAAGTGTGGAGCCAAAGTTTTGCAACCAGACCTCTTAGTCTGCGGAAGCGTTATGTTCAGCGTCTCACTTGCACTCGTTGATACTTCTTGTGCACTGAAAAATATGTGTTTCAGATGACATCAACATATTTACCATGGCATAGATTAATAAATAGCCGAGGTTATTTGTTTGGTAAACATATGAGGAACATAATGTATGCATATTTACCTTTGGCCTTGTCAGTTTGTTGATGTTTGCAATTATTGATTGCTCATGGCCATGTCACTAGTCCAAATGTTTCTAATGAAAGCATGTGTAGATGAACATCAAAATGAATAAATAAGCATATGTATTGTATATTGTCCATAATTGTTTTGAATCCAGAAAGCGAAAGTAAACGAGAAAAATGAAGGGCAATTTAGTTAAGTATAGAAGAGGGGAAGAAAAGGATAATAGAAAGTGGGAAAATTAGAAATAGGGAGGGAAATGTTTGGAAGCGGGAAGTCTCAACAAAGACCCATTGTTTCCGAATCATTGTTTTCTAGTCCAATATTATATGCATTCACCCGTTTTGTGTGTTTGATTTATTAGCATAGTTGGTATACCTTTTCGAAGATTGTGCTTCGGCCCCCTCTGTTGTGACATATAAGAATTCATCTTCCCGTCCAACCAATATATTTCTTTCAATGTAGAAACATCGAACATATAGTGGACATGAAGGTAAGTTAGTATGCAAAAAGACATGTAAAAGAAAGAACTATAGTTCTATTTATTTCAATGTAGCAGCAAAGAGAATACAATTCACATGAGGATAAGTTACTATGTAGAAAGATACATAGTATCTACATACAGTAAAATAGGTGCAAAGCAGTAGAACACATAGAACAAATATACAGACAACAAATTAAATACTAAACACTCGAATATGAAATAAGAATAGAGGCATGCACCTTTGCAACTCCTCCTCTACATTTGCAGCAAAGAGTCCATCGTCTTCTCCAGCCACTCTGTTTGTTTAAATGTAGCAATGCAAAAAAATACAATGGACATGAAGGAAGTTGGTATGCAGGAAGACATGTAAAAAAAATAAACAGAGTTCGATTTATTTCAATGTAGTGGCACATAAAATACAAAGGACATGAAGATAAGTTATTATGTACGAAGACACACAATATCTACATACAATAAATTAGGTGAGCACATATACAAACAATAAATGAAATACAAAACAATGGAATATGAAATAATAGTACAAGCATGTACCTTTATATCTCCTCTTGTACACTTGTAGTAAAGACTCCTTTGTTTTCTCCAGCTATTCTGTTTGTTTCAATGTGGGAACGCACAAAATACAATGAACATGAATGGAAGTTGGTATGCAAGGGAGAACAAGTAATATGTACATACAGTAAATGATAATCAACGAATAGAATAAAAGATAGTTAGAAACATGAACCTTTTCTTTTCTCCATCCATAGTTGTAGTTATATAAAGTTTTTCCTGCCCAAAATATATTACAAGCTAGAAAATATTAAGAAATTGCATAACCATAGCTGAATGATTTTGGTTTTCTGCAGCAAAGTCTCCAGATATGCTTTGAGACATGGAAATGCAATTTTGCAGTATCTTTGGTGTACATCTCATATTTCAAGTACAAGACAAATTGTGTCATGGTCACACCAGTCTGTGTACAAGATAAAGAGGTTGTATTGTGATATGGGCACATTCATGATATATGGTTAGTAAGTGTGTTTTGCACATGTTTTATCTTAACAAAAATACAACGGACATTGTAATTGCACATGTAGTTGTCCAATTATTTGTTATGCCACTATTTTGTATCATGTCAACACTGAAGTATCCTAGAATGATAATGGTTTTGTCCAAATGTAAATGGTGTGATGCATTTGAGAACACATTCATTATGCTAGCTATGTTGCATGCAAAATAATACAGAAACTGAATACTGCAATTTGCAATCCACGAAACACCACTCTTGCTAGCACCATATCAATAGCCTTTTCTTTTATAAGAACATTTTTCAAAGGCGTGTAGGTATGGTCTAGAGCTATAAAAAAGAATTGGAGCAAAAACTAAGAGTAGGACAGGCGGGCACAGACAGGCACCAAATCTCGACTTCGCCAGACATGAAAAATGACAGAACCCAGATCCACTTGTGGGTGCAGGACTTGAACACTGCAAAGTGCAAAAAAAAAAGCTCCAATTGTCGGCGTAGGACCCCAACACTGCAAAGCTGAAGTAAAAAAAAAAAAAAAAACAAGTAACAAACCAATGAGAAAACACGAATACGCCCAATTGCAGCCCCATGACCTCAAGCTCGCAAACTTGAGCCAAACAACAACAAGTAGCAACCGACGAACCAACGAACCAATGAACAAGCAACAATCACTGAACCAATAAACAACATATGTATCTCCAATGATTACCAAACTGCAGCCCAAGCACAAAAGGAACCTGAAACATATGATGAGCATGCCAGTAGAAATAATAAAACATTCTTACTTGCAAACTGCAAATAGTGAACAACAAAGAACGAATAGAAATGAAATTATGGCATTGAAACTTACTCCGAAATGATGAACGGCAGAAGCACAGGTCGAATTGTGGGTGCAACACCTGGACCCCGCAAAGTAAAAAAAACAAGCTCCAACTATGCATGCAGGACCCCAACCCTGTAAAGTTGAAGTAAACAAAATCAAGCAAC
This sequence comes from Picea mariana, assembly GCA_032191745.1. Classification (NCBI taxonomy): domain Eukaryota; kingdom Viridiplantae; phylum Streptophyta; class Pinopsida; order Pinales; family Pinaceae; genus Picea; species Picea mariana. The sequence goes on along the minus strand of JASDQU010010514.1, from coordinate 154,828 downwards.
AAGCACTAATAGGTCCAACCATAGGTGCATGTCCTCAACCTTGCAAAGTTGAACCAAAAAACAACAAGCAACAACCAACGAACCAACAAACAACAAACACCCACCAAACCAGTAAACAATGTTTGTATCTTCAATGATGACCAAATTTCATTCCAAGCATAGAAGAAGTATGAAACATATAATGCGGTGGACAACAATATTGTCCAAATTCACTGCAACATTGTATGAAAAAATTCGAGGAAAAATGTACTCTGAGAACCCTGTTTAGGTAAACATTTAAGGTTGTTAAGTTGTTTAAGGGCCTTGTGGTATGCAAATATTTAATCTGTCGAGCTTGTTTAATGACCTTGCGCTATGTAAACATTTAAGTTGTCAGGCCCATTCAAGCACCTCAAAAAAAATGTCAATGCTCTAAACCTTCGGTATGTAAACATTTCAATATAAATAGAAATAATAAAAAAAGACATATTAACATGAAGTCAACAAATTATCGATCACTATAGTCCCTCTACTCCTTTGACAGGCACTAATAATAATTAAAACATTAAAAAACAACATTGATGCTCAAAACTTTCGATATGTAAACATTTCAGTAAAAATGTAATAAAAATTAAAAAAGAGCATCTAAGTTCAACACTTTGGATATCTAAACATCTACAACATTGGGAACAATGAAGCTGGCAATATGACCTCCAATATATTCTCCAATGATACCATGACATATAAGGTTTTTTTTATTATAATAAAAATAATGTTTTTACTTCTATAGTACGAACAATACAGATGACGCGAAAAAAATTATAATCAATGCGAAAATTTAACAATGATGCTATAGTTCCTCTAAGCCTTCGACATGCACTAATAATAATAAAAACATTAAAAAACAGAGTCAATGCTCATAAATTGCGGTATGTAAACATTTCAGTAAAAATGTAATAAAAAATAAAAAATAGCATCTAAGTTCAAAACTTTGGATATCTAAACATTTACAACATTGAGAACAACGAAGCTGGAAGTAAGACCTCCAATATATTCTCCAATGAGACAATGACATAAAAGGTTTTTTTTATTATATAAAAAATAATGTTTTTACTTCTATAGTAAGATCAATACAGATGATGCTAAAATTTATAGTCAAAAGACATATTAATATGAAGTTAATGAATTATCGATCTCTATAGTCCCTGCGACTAATAATATTTTAAAGTAATAGTAAATATGATATATATATATAATAGTGTGTCACTTTTTTAATTAAGTTGATTTTAAAATTTTGAAATTTAACATTAACCAGCTGAAAACTTCTCACATCTGACACAAAATTTTTGAATTAAACCGATTACTAAAAAATTTCAAAAATCTTATGTCTAAACTAGGCATTTAGTAGATTGTTTCACCTTCAATAATAGGTAGATCGATCATTGCTACCTGGAAATTGAAATGTTATGTTCCAACTGGCGTGACGTCTTTTTCTGCGTGGATCTTTTCACATGACTTGGCCGATATTTTTGCAAGTAGGACATGGTCAACATGAAGTTGGACAGGAAATAGATAGGTGGGGAACTGGGAAGGCGTGCGCTCACCTAAATAGAAGACGAATGTCACGGACAGACAAACTTGTAGTTGGATAATTAAGTGGCCTTCCATACAAAGGCATTCGTTAAACGTCTTATTTTTTGGGTTTTTTGGTCGAAATATGGCGATGTCAATTTGGACAAAATCACTATTTTTTGTTGTTTAAATTGCATTTCTGAATGCATAAATAGTTTATAGATTCAGGGTGCTCAAAAAACCCGGAACATTTGGATTATACAAACTTACCCACTCAAATCTACAAATCCAACCATTCATCACTGAATTTCAGACAAAATCAAACAAACAGAAAACGTTACCGAAAAGCTTAGACTACTGGCAGTTATCCTCTTGGTCAATACATCATGTCAACAAATCCCAAAAACATGATCCCATAGAAGCACTGGGATGTACATGTACTCTTCTTCATTTTTTCTGAATGTTATCTTAGTTGGAGCCAGGGCTAAGTGGGATTTCTCATAAAAATCCCATAATTAAATATTTAAATAAATGTCTATATTTATTATACACTATCTAGAGCCCCGACTTATTATACACTATCTAGAGCCCCAACTGAGTGAGAGTTCTCATTAAAAAAAATCCCATTATCAAATCTTAATAATAATCATCCATGTTTCAAATCTTAATAATAATCTTCTCCCCGGCTGGGTGGAGATAGTGCAGTAAACGGATGACTAACTTTCAATAGGTTTTATCTATTGTAATTGTTTTTCAGTTACATTATTATTTTTTATTGTCAAAATCCAGCGATATAAATTTTTACAAAATATAAAATTTGACATGTATTGCTCTTAAACCTTCAATGCAAATGGCAAGAAAAATTACAATTTTTACAAAATCTCAAATTTGACATTTATTTCTCTTAAACCTTCAATGCAAATGGCAAGAAAAATTACAATTTACACTCAAATACTTGAATCTTGCATGAGCATGGAGAGAGAAAATATTTTTGCATCAAGAAAAAATCTTTTAAAAAAACAAGTTTCATCAAGAATTGACATCATTTGGTCCATACATAAACTTGGATTGACTGTATGCTACAATTTCATTTTACTTGAAATGAATATTGCATCATGAAACTTCATCAAATACAAAATAATAAATGCTAACAAGGGAAGAAAATGAAATAACACAATCCATATGTGACATGGTAAGTTTGTGATCTTCCACAAAATCAATGAACTAGATAGCTAATTAAATAAAAATCATAGAAGTCGTTGAGCAAGAAGAAAGAGTCTCTCTCAAAGCATCGTGGTCTAGCTAGGGGGTGGGCAATGGTAAATCCGTTCAGGAGTGGTTGTTCCTATGGTTGGGTGGAAACAAGCACCCCTTTCAACATCCACTTCACAATTATGGTTTCTGATAAGTATTTTCATACTCTGTGTATTGAAATGGAAATGATGACTGAAGATAAATGTCTATGCTAAATTTTGTATTGAATGATTAAGGTAGAAATGTTCATTGTCTTTCTGTGAACCCATGCTTTTGAATGGTCTTATGTTTTCCTCTGCTTAACACCTAGAGATTTATGGGATGTAGGTCTGCAAGAGAGTCGAGGTAGGGTTAACTGAAATTCTTAAGTCCTATTGACCTCTCGAATTCTCCTTCAAACCCTTCACCTATGTGACCGAGGGCTCATTCCCATGGCTTTAACCAATTCACAGCTAAGATTTAAGCGTGTAGCCCACGAGAATTTTTGGAGGACCCATATGACCAAGCTCCAGGAAACCTGCGCTAGGCCCAAAAGGAGCTAAGCCTTTCTGGCTTTGGAACTTCAGGAGTTCGGAGCCCCAGGGTGTTATGACCTTACCACTTTCAAATAGGTCGAAGGCAACTTGTTTCTATGGTTACCAATGAGATCAACCGACATGTGGTAGTGTCCCTAATCGTGACAGATGGACTTGTCCCACCATTAAACCCTGACCCACTTACCAATCACGAAGTAACGTGAGCCACAGATCCAAGGGTATTTGGGGATCTCCCTCGTCGTTGGATCTACGTCGAGGTCAGTCTGGTGTTGACTATTTCGGTAGAAAAGAGATGTCATAGCACCAAATCCACCGAATGTTGGAGTTGTGAATTAATATGAGCCATGAATATGGGAAGTCTGTTGAGAACCCCTCTCAATTGTCCAATCAACTAGTGGAGGGACTTGCGTACAACACTTTAGCGAAGTCCTACTTTGGTAGAATGGAGCTATCATAATGCCAAAACCCCTGAACATCGAAGCTGCATGTTAAAAAGAACTGTAGATCTAGGGATGTTGTGTGATCCTTCCTTGTCGTTGGATCCACGATGTAGTCAGTCTGACGTTGACCACTCCGGGAGAAAGGGGTGGTAAGTAAGAGAAACCTCTGAATGCCAAATTTGTGAAGTGATAAAAGTTGTATATCTAAGGACGTTTTGGGATCTCTCATGACTGTTAGATCTAGACCATGGTCAGCCCTGCATTGACCACTCTGGGAGAAAGGAGGAAGCCACACATTGAATCCCTTGAATTTTGAAGTTATGAAGTAACAGAGGCCGTAGATCAATGGGTCTAGGTGTTGGGTATGTGTTATATTCTTTGCACAAGTAGTAGTGGTTGATCGTATGCACCGGGTGTGCAGGGGGACGAATCCCCCCGCGCGGGGTTTCGGGGGTAGCACTCTCAATTTTTTCTTTTCTGCATCGGGGCTGCATTTTTCGAGGTCGCATAATATTTAGGTGGTTTTTCAGCACATGGTTTCTTTGTCGATGGTTTTCTATTTCTGGTTAAGTAATTAGGGTTTTGGACTAATCCAAGTCATTGGTTTAGGGTTTTGGATGTCCCTGGCTCCTATATGTATTTTGTATTGTAAACATTGTAACATGATGAATAATATAGAATATGTTGGTTTTCCCAGTTTGGGTTTCCAGGGGAAAAATCTCTATGTAATGTTTGTATTTTCCATTGTATCTTTTCTGTTCCTTTACTGAATATCTGTTTGCAGTAGATATTGTACAAGGTTAGAATTTAGATTTGGTATCAAAGCTTTATTGTCTTCAGGGGGATGCCTTTGTGGTCAAGGGTTTGGCTCGGGACTGTGGTAAGCCTTATTACAGTGGGAGATCTGCGATATTTCTTTTTCGGGTGAAAAGAAATGGAAAGCAATTCAAAGATGGAGATTGATAAGTTTAATGGGAAATGTTTTGAGCTGTGGAAGCTCAAGATGGAATATCTGTTGGTGGACATAGATCAGTGGATCACGGTAGATCCAGGTACTGCACCTACAATAACTTCTGCAGATGACTGGAAAAAGTTGGATCGAAAGGCAAAGAGCACAATCCGATTGTGTCTCTTTGATTCATTATTACTGAATGTGTCATAGGAAGCTACATCCAAGGATTTATGGAAAAAATTAAGGAAGTTGTATCAGTCTAAGTCCCTAGTAAATAAACTATTCCGGAGAAAGAAGTTGTATAACTTGAGGATGAGAGATGGAGACTCGGTGGTTGAGCATTTGAACACCTTCAATACTGTGGTAAGTCAGTTAGTATCTGTTGAGATTGAAATTTTAGATGAAGATAAATGTATCCGTTTGTTGTGTTCTTTACCAAAATCGTGGGATAGTTTGGTTGTGGCCATATGTAGTAATGCAACTTCTTTGAAGTTTGAAGAAGTGGTCTCATCCTTGTTGTTGGAGGAGATGAGATGAAAGAATATGGAAGGACATAGCACAAATGAATTATTTGGAAGAGGACGTTCCCAGGAAAGAAATAGATCTAATTTCTCAAGTTGGAGATCTAAGTCTAAGTGTATATCTAAATCTCCCAGAAAGTTTGTAAGGGTATGTTGGAGATGTGGAAAAGAAGGGCACTACAAGAAGCACTGTAGATCCAAAGTTGAGAAAAAGAAGGGATCTGAAGAATCTTATTCTACAGAAGAAAATACCTCCAAGGAAGGAGGGGATGTGTACTTGGCCTCTTTAAGCACACATGTAGATCATGAGGTATGGTTGGTTGACTCTGGTGCATCCTTTCATATGAATCTCCATAGGAAGTGGTTCTGCAAATATGAAAAGTATGATGGAGGTAATGTTTTATTAGGCAATGATTCGACAACCAGAATCATAGGAAGAGGAAGGGTCAAGTTGAGGCTCATAGATGGAAGGATTAGAACACTTCCTGGTGTTCTACACATCCCAGGTATGGCCAGAAATTTGATTTCTATAAGTAAAATGGAAGATGCAGGGGTAAAAACAATATTTGAAAAGGGAGCTTGCAGGATGGTTCAAGGAGCAATGGTGTTGATGAAGGGAGTTCAGTTTGGAACTCTATATAAGCTTCTAGGAAGTACTATTAGTGATGAGTGTAATAGCTCCATTGTTCCTGGTATTGGAGTTGAAGAAGAAAGAACTCCTACAGTCTCTAGAGAAAAGGTTCTGTTGTGGCATCAAAGACTGGGGCATATCAGAGAGAAGGGTCTTCGACTACTACACAGTAAAGGTATGTCTAACTGCTCTCTGGATTTTGATTTTTGTGAACATTGTTTATATGGGAAGCAGAATTGGGTAAGATTCCCCTATAGTGCAACGAGGGAAGAAGGAATTTTACAGCTAGTTCACAGTGATGTTTTTGGACCTGTGTTGGTCCCATCATTGGAAAAATCTGTGTACTATGTCTCATTTATAGATGACTTCTCGAGGAAAACTTGGATATATTTCCTCAGGAAGAAATCTGAAGTCTTTGACAGGTTTAAAGAGTTTAAGGCTCTTGTTGAGAATCAAACAGAGAAAAGAATTAAGGTGTCGACGACAGATAATGGAGGAGAGTTCCACGGGAATGAATTTGAATAATTCTGTAAGAAGTGCGGTATAGCAAGGTGGAAGACTACTCCATATACACCTCAGGAGAATGGAGTTGTAGAAAGGATGAACATGACGCTGATGGAAAAAGCAAGGTGCATGCTCAGTGGTGCCAGGTTAGGGAAAGAATTCTAGGCAGAGGTAGTGGGTACTGCATGTTATATGGTCATCAAATCACCCTCATCAACGTTGGATGCAAGACTCCACAATAGGTATGAACTGGTAAGGAACCTTCTCTCACACATCTTAAGGTATTTGGCTGCGATGCATATGTTCATGTTCCAAAGGAAAACATGAGTAAGTTGGATAAGAAGGTTGAAAATGTATTTTTATTGGATATAAAGATTGTCTCAAAGGTTATAAGCTTTGGAACCCAGAAACTAAGAAGGTAGTGTATAACCGAGATGTGGTATTTAGAGAAATGAAGGATGTTGTTAAACAAGAAGTCCTACCAAGTAAGGAAGAAGCAGAGAAGATAGAGTTTGGTTTAAAGGATGATGAATCAGAATCTACAGAAGAACCTGAATCAGAAGAAGAAGATCCTCATACTCTAGTATTGAGGAGATCGCTTCGAGAAATAAGGATATTGGAAAGGTATAGTCCATTTGATTTCCATTCAAATTTTTCTTTGTCTATTACTGATGATGATCCTAGAACTGTCAGGGAAGTAGTGGATTCAGAGGATGGAAATCTTTGGAAAAGGGCCATGGAAGAAGAAATGGCATCTTTGGATAAGAATGAGGCTTGGGATCTAGTGGAGTTGCCA
>JASDQU010010514.1:123134-147593 GCA_032191745.1 Picea mariana | reverse complement strand
AGTCCATTTGATTTCCATTCAAATTTTTCTTTGTCTATTACTGATGATGATCCTAGAACTGTCAGGGAAGTAGTGGATTCAGAGGATGGAAATCTTTGGAAAAGGGCCATGGAAGAAGAAATGGCATCTTTGGATAAGAATGAGGCTTGGGATCTAGTGGAGTTGCCAACTGGAAGAAATGCCATTGGCATCAAATGGGTATTTAAAAAGAAGTTGAATGCAAAAGGAAAAGTGGAGAAATAAAAAGCTCGGTTAGTAGAAAATGGTTATTCCCAGGTTGAGGGAATTGATTTTGGTGAGATTTTTTTTCATGTTGCAAAGTTAACCTCCATAAGATTTACGTTATCTATTGTTGCTACATTTGATTTGAAATAGAACAAATGGATTTGAAGAAAACATTCCTTCATGGGGATCTAGAAGAAGAAATCTATATGAAGCAGCCAGAAGGTTATGCTGTGAAGGGAAAGAAGGAGCTGGTATGGAAGCTGAAAAAGTCCCTGTATGGTTTAAAACAATCACCNAAATTTCATTTTGGGCATGGAAATTAAAAGAGATCGGAAAAGGAGGAAACTTTGGTTAAATTAAAGAAAATATGTTGAGACAATATTGCAGAGGTTTAATATGCAGGAATGTAAACCGGTCAAGGTTCATATTCCTATTGGTGTAAAGTTATTTGTAGATCAGTGTCCCAGGACACATGAAGAAGAGGAGGAAATGTCTCATGTTCCATATGCGAGTGCAGTTGATAGTTTGATGTATGCAATGGTATGTACTAGACCAAACATTGCACATGCAGTGGGATTTTTGAGCAGGTATATGTCAAAACCAGGGAAGGAGCATTGGACAGTAGTAAAAAGGGTTTTCAGGTATTTGTGTGGCACTTCTAGCTATGGATTGTGGTATGAAGGAAGAATGGGATTGGACAGAGTGGTGGATATACATGGCTTTGTGGATGTAGAATGGGCCAGAGATTTGTATCGTAGGAGATCTACAAGCGGGTATGTGTTTAACCTATTTGGAGGAGCAATATGTTAGATGAGAAAAAGACAGGCTATAGTGGAACTTTCAACTACAGAAGTTGAATACATGGAAGCCACTCATGCATGTAAGGAAGAAGTATGGTTACAAAGATTGTGTTCAGGTATTGGGTTGGTACAACAAGTTTTAAGGATAGAGTGTGAAAGTCAAAGTGCAATTTTTCTGGTGAAGAACCCTGCTTATCATTCAAAGACAAAGAACATTGATGTTCAATATCACTTTGTGAGAGACATGATGGAAGAAAAGAAAGTATCACTGATGAAGGTGGACACTTTCAATAATGTTGCAGACTCATTAACAAAATATGTGAGCACTGAGAAGTTCTCTTGGTGTAGACGATCCATGGGCATTGTTGCCCTGGATTATTGACTATGTAACCCTGTAACCCCCTGTATGCAAAGAAAACAACAAGTGGGAGAATGTTGGGTATGTGTTATATTCTTTGTATGAGTAGTAGTGTCTGAGCGTATGCGTTGGGCGTGCAGGGGCCCTCGGGGGGTGCAGGGGTTGCCCTCGATTTATTTTTTCTGCATCGGGACCACATAATATTTAGGTGGTTTTTTGGTACATGGTTTCTTTGTCGATGGTGTTCTATTTACGGTTAAGGAATTAGGGTTTTGGCCTAATATAGGTCATTGGGTTAGGTTTTTTGATGCCGCTGGCTCCTATATGTATTTTGTATTGTAAGCATTGTAACATGATGAATAATATAGAATATGTTGGTTTTCCCAGTTTGCGTTTCCAGGAGGAAAATCTCTGTGTAATGTTTGTATTTTCCATTGTATATTTTCTGTTCCTTTATTGAATATCTGTTTGCAGTAGATATTGTACAAGGTTAGAATTTACACTATGTGGACACATCTTGACCATGAGATCTAAGGGCATTGGAAGGCTATCAGTTTGGAGTGGCATGGCACACTGACGTTACCCTTGGTGACATGGACCCACAATTGATGTGACACGTGTCACCTTGATTCATACGTTTCACAGACCCTATGTGGCCATTAGAACGGGACATGTGTCACCCACTGATGGGGCCACGTTTCATCCCTTCTTTGTCGCGTATCAACCCCTGGCACATAATTTATTAGTCCATTTGGCAGGTGGAGTACTCGAGACCCACCCGTCCTTACCTCCGCATTTAATATGCCACCACGTGTAAGGGTGGACCCTTCAGGAGTCCGGGACTTCAGAACTCTAGAGGTTTGGAGTGTAGTGTCATAGATAAGCCAAAAGGACCAAAGGTTAGATCCACGTGGAGAGATATCGAGCTCCTTCGGGAGTTCAGGAATTTGAGACTTCAGAGGACATGTGTGCAGAAAGAAAAAAGGGGCATTCAACACCGAAGCATTGAACGTCGAATATCAAACTCCCCTCTAGCCTATGTGTTAAACAAGCATCAATTCCCATCATTGGATTGGATGGTGGATGGACTTCCACTGTGGATGTAAGAACTTGGGGATGATACGAATGATATGAACCCACGTGGCCTTTGACTAATAACACTCGAAGAGCTTTGGGAGGCCATATGTTGCAATTTAGAGCTCGGATTTGAGCCTGGTAGTAGTAGTTAGAAAGATACGGTTGAGTACAAGAGTATGGAGGCCTTGAAAAGAGGATTCAAGATGATTACAGTAAGAAAAAATTTGATTCCCCATCCCTAAAAAGGGTACTTATGGGTTGGGTGTGTTACAAATTGGTATCAGAGAAGGCATCAACACTTGGCTTACTTGAGCTCATGAATGAGTCTCATAAAAATATTATTAGAGATCCTTTAAGGGTAACCCCCTGTCTTACCCCATTCCTAAGAGGCTTATTTAAACCTCTAATGAATAGAGGAATGAAACTATCTATTGTTGTTGTATGTTTTGAAAAATCTAAACTGTGTATTGTTCATAAACTAGTAGATCATTAACTAAAAAAAAATATTTTTTCATCACTCAAGTAGTCAGTGGACCACAAGAAAACTACAACATAAAGGATGGTTACACTACATGAATTGGGAGAAAACTCCCATAATAGAGAGGAATAATTTGATGAAAGGAGGGTGGTGGAAACCCCTCCAGATTTAGATGGAGTCGTAAGAAGCCTTATGGCATAATTACAAAGTTGCAAGACTGACAATAAAAGGCTGATAAAAGAGCAGGAAACACAAACTAAAATGAACACAGTCTTACTGCAAAGTTTATCATATATACAAAGGAAGCTGCAACATGGACCAATAGCCATTCATGTGGACAAACATCATATTAAGAAGAGTCAAAGTCCACCTGAGATACGAAAGCATGGTCCTGAAAGTGGCCACACAAGGAGAAGCACCTCAAAGAAGGCCCAACATGGAATCAAGAAGCACTCATCAAAAGAATTCTCTGGTGAGGAAACTGACAACTCCAAGGGATCTTCTAGTAGAAAAACTAGCTCACATTCCCAAAGGAGAAGAAAGAAGAGGAAACATTCCAAGAGCCATGACCCTGAAGAGTTCAATAAATCCAAGACACCCACTTTTGATGGAGAAATTAAGAAGGGGGAAGAAGAAGAAGTTTGGATGCTTGGCTTGAAGAAGTATTTCAGAGTCCATGACTACTCTGAAAACTTAAAAGCTTGAATAACCATTTTAAACCTGAATGGAAAGGCCTCCATTTGGTGGGAGGACCTTAGGAATGTGAAATTAATCAATGATAATGAGTTTTCATGGAAACAATTTGAGAAATACTTCAAGAAGAAGTATCTGTCATAGAAATACTTTGATGGGAAGACCAAGGAGTTCTATGAACTCAAGTTAGGGAAACTCACAATAGATGAATATATCAACAAATTTCTTGAGTTGATAAGGTATGTTCCCTACATAAAGGATGAAAAGGTAAAGATGCAACAATTTATTATTGGATTACCTCAGTCCTTCTAAGACAAAATTGAGTTTGATGATCCAAATAATTTAGAAGACACCATCTCGAAGGCAAGGTATTGCTATGAGAAATTCAAGAATAAGATAGAACTTCATGAGGAGTAAAAGAAGAAAAGTAGTTCGGGATTCAAGAAGAAGGGGTTTAAAACCTCAAGATTTAAGAAACATGGAAAATGTTCTAATATGATCCTTCCTACTAAAAGTGTATATCAACAAAATTTTCCATCTCAGAGTGGAAATAAACCCTTTGGAGTAGCCTCAGGTAAGACTAATAACACAAATAGAGAACCCTTGATATTTAGGGGTTGTGAAGAAGAACATTTGTCTAGGGATTGCCCACATATGAAACAGAACAATAAGAGGGTCTACAACGTCCAAGAGGATATAACAACCAATGATGTGGCTAGGAGCATGCCACAAATATATGCATCCTTGGATAATAGACAACATGACCACCAAGATTCAGTGGTGGATATGGAAGGTATGATTGCCAACCATCTAATTTCCATTTCAATTGACCCCGGTTCTAATTTGAGTTATGTTTCCCCTCAAACTGTTTAGAAATGTAGATTTCAACAATTTAAACGTGTTAAATCATGCCTGGTACAACTAATCATTAGAACCAAAAGAAAATTAATAGAGGTCATATCAGCATGCCAATTCATTATGAATGGATTACCCACCCAAGAAACCCTAAACATACTCACTTTAGGATCTTATGACCCGATGATTGGCATGGATTGGTTGGCTGCCCATAAAATCAAGTTGGACTATTACAATAAAAATTTGGAGTGTGAAGATGAAGAGGGGAGAAAGGTAACCCTATAAGGGATTCAAAAGCATGTCTCTGTGAGACAAATATCATCTCTTCAAGTGAAGAAGTATTGTAGAAAAGGGTGTCCTTTGTATGCAATACAAGTGTTGATCTTTGTTGAGAACAATAAATCAAGCCTATATACCATCCCACAATAAGAAAGTATAAATGTGTGTTTCCAGAAGAGGTACTAGGGCTACCTCCAAGAAGATATATTGACTTTTCAATAGAAATTGCACTAGGAGTGGTGCCAGTGTCTAGAACACCCTATAAAATGAGTATACCAGAGCTAGTTGAGCTCAAACTAAAACTAAAGGAGATGATGGACAAAGGCTAGATTTGGCCTAGTGTGTCTCCATGGGTAGCACCAACCTTTTTTGTAAAAAATAAGGATGGAACACTCAAGTTGTGAATAGACTATAGACAACTTAATAATATGACTATTAAGAAAAAGTATCCCTTACCAAGGATCAATGACTTGTTTGACCAATTAAGGGGTGCTACAATTTTCTCCAAGATTGACTTTAGGTATGGATACCATCAGGTCTGAATTGAGGATGAAGACATCCACAAAACAACCTTTAGGACAAAATATGGTCACAATGAATTTGTGGTGGTGCCATTTGGGCTAACCAATGCACGAACCACTTTTATGTGCTTAATGAATAATGTACTCAATAAGTTCTTAGACAAATTTGTATTGGTTTTCATTAATGATATTCTGATCTACTCTAAGAATAGTGAATATCATGAAGAATATCTCAATCTAGTGCTTCAAGTGCTAAGAGAAAATCATCTCTATGCTAAGTTTAGTAAGTGTGACTTTTTCCAAAAACAAGTCCATTACTTAGGCCATGTTATTTCTGAAGGAGTGGCATCTGATCCCGACAAGATAAAATCCATTATGGATTGGCCTACCCCAAAAGATGTATCTAATATCATATCCTTTATGGGCCTAGCAGGATACTATAGGAGGTCCATAAAGGGATTTTCCAAGATTGGATTTCCAATCACATCCCGTCAGAAAAAGGGAGTTAAATTCATTTGGACATCAGAATGTGAAGAGAGATTCCAAGAGCTAAAATAACTTCTAACCAATGCACCTGTGTTGAATATTGTAGACCCAAAGAAGGACTTCCTTGTGTGTATATATTCCTACAAGGAAGGGCTCGGAGGAGTCCTTAGGACATTTAATTTGCTATGAATCCAGAAAATTGAATGAGCCTGAAATCAATTATGTGACCCACGATCTAGAATTGGCTACCATTGTACATGCTTTAAAAATGTGGAGGCATTAACTCCTATGTAGGATATTTGTGCTTATGATAGACCATAGTGGGTTGAGATATATGTTTGATCAACCAAAACTTAATGCTAGACAAGCTAGATGGATGGATCTCCTTAGTGAGTTTGATTTTAGAATCAAACATGTCAAAGGAAAAAAAAACAGCGTGGTTGATGCCCTTAGAAAAAGTATGAAAGTGTTTCACTTGGAAGTTGTAAGCACCCATGAAATAGATGTCAGGGAGAGAGTCAAAAGTGCACAAGAAACAAATGCATTTTTCAATACTATGAAATCATACTTAGAGCAAGATCCCATAGGGATGAAGTATGAGGGTTATCAATTGTCGAATGATGGCATGCTAACTTACAAAGGTAGGTTGTATATTAAAAATCATGATGACTTGAAGAGGTTCATAATTGATGAACTACACAAAATACCATATACTAGTCATCCTGGTTATTAGAAGATGATCACATCCACTAGGAAATTATTTTATTGGACAAGACTGAAAAATGACATAGCTGACTACTTAGCCAAATGCCTAGAATGTCAGCAGGTTAAAGTAGAGCACCGACATACAGCAGGGTTGTTGCATTCCCTACCAATCCAAAATGGAAATGGGAAACCATCTCCATGGATTTCATCATAGGGTTACCAAAATCGACCAAGTAGAATGACACCATCATGGTAGTGGTGGACAAACTAAGCAAGGTTGCTCACTTCATTCCCATCAAGTGGGATGCCTGCCAGAGTAGTCAGTTGGGGGTGATAGTCAATTCAAGAGTTATTGAGGAGATTTATGGGGCCCAACTTACATTATTCTTCATATTTCATCATTAGGATCCATTCCTCACAACTTGTCTTTGGTTTGGTTGCATTCCGACGATTTCCGTAATTTTGAGTTATTATTGAGCATATTTTAATTAAATTCACTAAGGATGTCATTTTGGGAATAATATGTGAAGAAACACCTTAGTGTAATATATCATCAGAATCGGGAGGACGATCATTATAGGATAAGATGATGAAAAGTGACTTCCAGTGGCCAAAGAAGTCATAAGGACAAATTAATCACTTTTTAGATGAAAGAAGGTTAATTAATTAATAAAGTGATTTTATGAAGGAATATTAAAAGTAAAGTAAAAATCACTTGGAGAGAAAAGGTGAACATGGATATACGAGAGAGATAGGGGCTTCTATTCTCTCATTATGTTGATTGATATTTTGATGTCTAGATTCTTAGCTAGAGAGCCCATGGTAATTGGGGGTTTTGAGAGTTTTGACTGAATAAACCCTAGAGATAAACAAGGGAGTGAAATATTCTCCTATTCTTGATCCTATCTTGGCCAATGTAATATCCCCACTTTGGGACATCATTATATTACAGAGTGTTATGATGACCAGAGTAGCCAGATGGAGGTTATAGAGAGTACATGGATTATTGAGGGGTATTTTGGGGTATGGCTTGCATCACTCATTCTATTTCATCATTATGATCCATTCTGCACAGCTTGGCTTTGGTTCTGTTTCATTCTGACAATTTCCATGATTTTGAGTTATTTTGGGCTATAGGTTAATTAAATTCATTAAAGAGGTCATATTGGGCATAATACTTGGAGGAACCTCTTAGCGTAATAGCTCATTGGAATCAGGAGGAACAACACTATATGATAGAATGATGAGAAGTGACTTTCAATAGCCAAGGAAGCCACAAGGAGAGATAAGGTACTTTCCAGAGGTAAAATGGTTAATTAATTAATTAAAGTGATTTAGTTAATTAATTAATAATTAAATAAAGTAAAGTCACGTTGGAGAGACAAGGTGAGAAGGGAGGATAAAAGAGAGACAAGGGCCTCTATTCTCTCATTCATGTTGTTTATCATTTTGATATATGGCTTCTAGATAGTGAGCCCATGCACTTGGGGGTTTTGAGGGTTTTGACTTAACAAACCCTAGAGATCATATCGGTGCTGAAATATCCCACCCAAACTGGTCCAAGCTTGGTCACGGAGGTGAAATACTCCTCCCTCACCATTCTACATCAGATCTAGTCAGCTTCAGAGGGGTTCTACATCAGCCACAGGTTCAGGGAGAGATAGGGCGCAACTTCAGGAGGTTTTTCAGTAGGAGGGCACCCATCTTGAGGAGAGGGGTTCGTTCCATGCATAGGAGGAGGATTTGGAGCAAACAAACTTCTAGGTATTATTTGTAGGGCCTAGCTTGCCCTTTCTATCCTTTCCCAGAGGATGTTTCTCTACCATATTATTTATTGGATCTCATCTTAGGTTCAGAGAGAGGAGGGCGCACCACAGATTGAGGATCTAGTCATTTGGTTGGTTAGATCCTCATCATTAAGACCGAGGCTTTACCAGAGGGTTTCAAGTGGCCTGATATACAGTTTGGGATCTTTTCTAGAGAGTTTGGAGGCCATTTTAATAGAGGTTGAATTCTTGGTCTTCTACAGCCAGGAGGGCGCACTGCAGATTGATGATTCAACCATCTAGAGGGTTAGATCTCTATTATTCAGTCTGAGACTTTACCAAGTATTTTCCATTGGCCCAATTTATAGTTTGGCACGTTTCTTAGGGGATTCGAAAGCTAATTTCTTGGAGGCAGAACTCTTGTTTTGATTCAGCCAGTGAGGGGCGCATTGTGCTAGGGAGATCTTCATATTTCAACTAGGTTGTGAGTTGGTTCATCTAGGTTTTTGGTCTATAGCTTGGAGAGGATTTTGGAATCCTGGATATTCTTCTATATTTTATTTTCATGGCCAGATACTCTACTATATTATATGTATTCTAGATCTTCCCATTTTGTATGCAGACAACCATTATTATTAATAATATTAGATCTGAGGTGTTTTGGGTTATCCCTTGTATTGATTGATCTTCCACCTTGTTGAGGTATGTTCCATTACTATATCTATGTTGAGTATTGCTGCAAACATAAATAAAAACCATTAGTATAAACCCTAGTGCAACCTAAAAGACCAGATAAGAAAAATGTTTGATGAAATGCCACAACCAGAAATCAGTTAAAAAATCCCATGAAAAACGTAATGTTCTTGGCATATTGGCTTGGGAACATTACAACCAAGGAGGTGAAATATTCCTCCCTTACCATTCTACATCAGTTCTGAGCAACTTCAGCCATTAATTTTGACAAGGGGACACACCAATGAGTCTTTTTAGCAGGTTGGGTGCACTAGTCGAGGAGAGCATGTTTGATTTTCCTTTGGGAGGCTAGATATTCAATAGAGATCATTACAGGAGTGGATTTTACCACCCTAGTGCCTTTTTTTCATCAGATTCAGATATTTTCTTTAGCTACATCACCAGAGGATGTTGGTGGTGTTAGCAATCAAAATGTTCTAGTAAATTTTGAGTGCCTTCATCAAATTTAAGCTAGAATTGCCTATTTTTCTAGTCTCAAGCCAATGTCATGATTTCCAAAATTTCCATCATAGCTTCTGCTTGATTACTTTGCCCAGAAATCCTTTGGTTTTCTGCCTCTAGACCTTGATTTCACAAAAACTTGTTAGTATTGTTTAGAACCTAGTCTTATGCCTTTTTTAGATTTTACAACAAAAAAAACATATGTTATTTTTGTGAATCTTATCAAATAAAAAAGGTGTGTGCACATATGTCCTTCTAATCCTATGCCAATACTACATATTGAAATGTATAGATATTAAAGCCAAAGATTGAGTACACATGTCACAATAACTCAATGTATGAACTAAATAAAGCCTTAGTGTCCAATGCACCAAGCTATGAGATATTGATATGACAAGTCAACCTAAATTAAGCCCACATGTCAAGGTTAAATACAATCATTGAACAACTCAAGTCATGGTAAGGAGTCACGGGAGGAAAATGCATGTATTTACATGCAAATATCATAAGTGTCAACTGAGTTAATCAAACCATCTGCCAGATCAAGACACAAGTCAACACCAAATGCCAAGCCTCTTTCGCCTCATCTGCTCAGTTCTATTCTTATTTCTCGGCGTATTTCAAAACGAAAATATATTAACTCCCGAAACGTGAGGGATATGTCCCCTCTATATTTTTCTACAAGCATCAGGCCACATGCAAGAAAGGTTACAGAAAGTAGAAAAGGAAATCATGCTTCAGTAGCAAAATTATAGCCATGTGCTCAGCCACGAGTCAATACACAGGCAACAAGTCGACATATAAAGTCATAGATCAGGCCACGAGAAGGAATGAACATGCAGGTAACTGCGCCTCTTCATCAGAAAAACATATTGAGTAAATGCATCTTGCAATCATGCCAATTTTACTCTAACTCGACATCAATGCTCAGTGGGCCTCAATTCTCCTAAATTAACACTCGATTTCAGTGTTGGAAGGGTTTCACGTTTTCTAACCAAGCAGAGATTTTTATCAATTGCTTTTTCAAAATTATCTTCCCGACTTCATTTAAAATTCAATGTTGTTAGTATGTCTGCACCTCCAGAATCCTTCTCCATCACAAGGGTAGTTGAATCACTGGTAAATAAGGTAGATTTATCAGAAAAAAAGGCAGAGGCAGTGCTTGATCATTTATTGCGTGGAGGAGAAAATGAGTTTCAGATTAGCGTTTTTCTTGTCCTGGTTAGGGCCAAAGGAAAGACTTATGAAGATATTACAGGCTTGGCCAAAGCCATGATTAAATGTTGTGTACATCTTGATGGGTTGACCGATGCCATAGATATAGTTGGACATCGATTTTCAGGAAGTACTTGTATGAGAGCCCACTCGAGCTTCAGGCGCTTCAATGCTAGTGCAATCATAGAAAGGTCCTTTTCAACAATAAAAGCACATCAGAAACAACAATGGAAAGACAAGTAACTGAATTGCTCAAGAAATAGACATTGTAATTGCTCAAAATGGAGATCATCCTTATTTAAAATGAATTGTTCCGTGAAGCTCAGGGAAGGTTAACGAGGCAAAAGGATATTGACTCGGGTGGATATTCGAAGGAAGAAATTCAGTTTTTACAGAAGCAGATGGAACGTGAGGAGCATCCCGTTTTTCCTTTTCTTATTTTGGCAACAATGGAAGCAGGGAAATTAATCTGGATGAGATTCAACAAATCTTCCAGGAATTTGGTATTGTTGAGCTTGAGGAAATGATCAAAGAAGTTGATCAAGAAATTCCTATATGCCCTCGCAAGAAGATCCTTCTTGCGCTGCTATCAAATTCCTGCCATAGATAACAATAGTTGTGCATTTGGATTTCCTTTTGTATGCTCTGCAGCTGTGGTGTCATTGCTTAAATTATTTCGATATCTCTAATTTTTTTTTTCCTCGCTTTCTTAGCACATCGATTCTTGAATCAAGCATTGCAGGTCACCTGAGGTTCAAACATCAAGTGTCAACAACACTTTATTGAGCAGTTGTTGAAGGATCTAACACTCTATGCAGGATCATTGCTGCTCTGCATTATTTTCTTCTCAAAGATAAAATAGAACTTTCACCAGCGCAGAAGGAAGAATTATAACCAATTAGTTGTTGAAAGGCAGAGCTTTCACCAACTAACTAGCAAATCTTAAGGCGAAATAGCTGGTGAAACCTGAGACTGGCCAGCGAAGGTGTATTTTTGCCCATATCAAAGTTTTTCTCAATTGAATCTCTTGAAAATGCTTTCCAAAGATACATATTGAATTATAGTGTCAAATCTAAGATCCACTTTTGATGCAAAGGAGTTAGAGGAGGATTTCAAGTTGATTTGACACTAATTTTGGGGACAATAAATCAGGGTTTTTTCTAAACTTTTCAAATTCGAATTTATCTTCATCAAAGGATATCAAATAGCCTTGGAAAGCTTATCTGCACAGCACAGAGGTTCTACATGATCTGAAGACTATGAAATGAGGAGTTGACCTTATTTTGAGGATCACTTACTCTCTTTTTGTAAAATTGTTTTGACTTTCTATCTTTAGCATATTTGATCCATTCTTCTAGGATCTGAACTTTTATTGTAAAGCTATAAAGCTGAAGATATGAGATGAACTATGGGGTTCAATCCTGGATACTTTTTGGCTATGTACTTTGACTCTTTTATGTTATATGAATCACAGTCCTCTTTTGTTACCAATGCTAGTATTGTTCATATGTTCACCACTCTGTAATTTGATTCAGTTCAGCTTAGCTATTGAGAACTGTCATCTTCTTGTGTAGCTCATGAATGTGAATTAAATGATTCTCTACTATCTTGTATGAACCTACATGTCTGTGTACCTGGTTATCTTGAATAGTATTCTTCACACCTTACTTCATTACTGTAACTGATATTTGGTCTCTAAAAGCACTGGTTTATTTAGATGCATAATAAGTTGTCCTTTTATAAAGCCTACCCAGTTATCCCATTGTTCCAAACACTTTGATTATTAAATTTAATAAGTTACCAAGCACCTTTGCTCTACAACCACAAAGGGTTTCTTGGAGTGATAACAAATTGGCGTCGTTGTCGGAGAGAGGAGATTGAAGCTCAGCTTCCTTGGGAAACGACAAGATCTAGCTTTGATGATAGACAAAGCCTGGACATCATTTGGTTGTAATCATCTATCTAGCGACTCCATGAAGGATGGATTTAGTGGTGACTCCATTGTTAAGAAATTTGTTGGTGACTCCACTGGTATGACATGAACCAGATCTTTTCTAAGAGGTATGCGCTCTGTGATTTTTTAAAAATTGTTGGTTTCCCTAATCCAGTGCCTAGTAGAGATGAATGGGAAAACAGTCTTCCCAGATTTTGAGGAGAAGAGTGGGAAGTGCCAGCTGAACGTTTGCTGGAATTTCATGATTACATGCATCGATTGCAAGTTGTGCATGAGGATGTTTAGATCCGGCTATTTTGTTTTTCATTAGAAGGGATTGCTCGTGATTGGTACCTGTCTCTGCCTATTACTAGCATCAACTCTTTAGCTGATTTTCATGTTGCCTTCCATGTGTTTTGTAAAGGCATATTTTCAGATGACATTTTATTTCCTGAATGTTGTCATGAGTTCAATTTGTTGTATAATGATCCCAACATTCGTGAAGACTTTGCTGCAACAAAAGATACTCTTCATCATGATCAAGAGATCAATGATCCACACTATGATAACCTTAGTGATGCTTTTGACATTGTCTCAAATACATCTACTATTTTAGGTTGTCATGAAGATTGAATTATCCCCTTTGAAGACTTGAAAGGTGATGAGCAGATTGACAAATCAACAAGTAAAATTATTGAATCTGCAGTAGATGATGAAGGCAACCCTCATTTTTCAGTTCTGCAGACAAAGGGGAATTGCAGCAGATACAAAGAGGGAGATAGTGTGCTGAAAAGTTCATATCAGCAGTTGAGCTTGCATTCTTCCTTGACAGAAAAAGAACAAATTACATTCAACATTGAGACCAGTGCTGGCAATCAGCGGCTGCAACACAGTCAATTGGACCAGCAGTTCAAAGAGGTATTCTTTAATGATTTTGAAGACCTTATTGCTGATCATTTGAATTCTATAAGTAGCATAAATGTCCAAATACTTTTGTCGGATGAAAGTGGGCTCTGTCATATTTTCAAATTACATTCTTGTATGCTATGGTTTCCTATATTGTTCGGGTCACGATCAAGGATGTTAGCAGTAAATCAGTTTCTGATATGGCTGCATTGGAAATTTGATTTTACTTGATAAATCTGCCTCTATGGGTTAGTGTAGAAGTAGGCAGAGGAATAAGCTCGCCATATGAGCAGTTAGATCTTTTTCAGTTGTTGAGTTCATGAATAAGTAGGGCAGGTTACAGGTAGGCTGCAAGCAGGTTGTAGGTAAGCTACAGGCAGGCTGCAGGTTTGCTGAGGAACAATTGCAAAGCCCAGATGACTCCATGCCCAATTGCAAAGCCCAGATGACTCCATGCCCAACGGTAAAGGCTAGCTGACTCCATGCCCAATGGCAAAGGCAACTGGAACTACTAGGTTCTTGGAAACCTCACAGGGAGGTCTCCATCCCAGTTGGAGCCAGTTGTTAGTGATCAAAATGTTCTAGTAAATTTTGAGTGCCTTCATCAAATTTAAGCTAGAATTGCCTATTTTTCTAGTCTCAAGCCAGTGTCATGATTTCCAAAATTTTTATCATAGCTTCTACTTGATTACTTTGCCCAGAAATCCTTTGGTTTTCTGCCTCTGGACTTGCATTTCACAAAAACTTGTTAGTATTGTTTAGAACCTAGTCTTATACATTTTTTAGATTTTACAACAAAGAAAACATATGTTATTTTTGTGAATCTCATCAAATAAAAAAGGTGTGTGCACATATGTCCTTCTAATCCTATGCCAATACTACATATTGAAACGTATAGATATTAAAGCCAAAGCTTGAGTCCAAATGTCACAATAACTCAATGTATGAACTAAATAAAGCCTTAGTATCCAACACACCAAGCTATGAGTCCACATGTCACAATAACTCAATGTATGAACTAAATAAAGCCTTAGTATCCAACGCACCAAGCTATGAGATATTGATATGCCAAGTCAACCTAACTTAAGCCCACATGTCAAGGCTAAATACAAGAATTGAACAGCTCAAGTCATGGTAAGGAGTCACGGGAGGAAAATGCATGTATTTACATGAAAATATCATAAGTGTCGATTGAGTGAATCAAACCATTTTCCGGATCAAGACACAATTCAACACCAAATGCCAAGCCTCTTTCGCCTCATCTGCTCAGTTCTATTCTTATTTCTCGGCGTATTTCAAAACGAAAATATGTTAACTCCCAAAACGTGAGGGATATGTCCCCTGTGTATTTTTCTACAAGCATCAGGTCGCATGAAAGAAAGGCTACAGAAATAAGAAAAGGAAATCACACTTCAGTAGTAAAATTATAGCCATGCGCTCAGCCATGAGTCAATACACAGGCAACAAGTCGACATATAAAGCCATAGATCAGGCCACGAGAAGGAATGAACACGCAGGTAACTGCGCCTCTTCATCAGAAAAACATATTGAGTAAATGCATCTTACAATCGCGCTACATTTACTCTAACCTGGCATCAATGCTCAGTGGGCCTCAGTTATCCTAAATTAACACTCGATTTCAGCGTTGGAAGGGTTTCATGTTTTCGAACCAAGCAGAGCTTTTTATCAATTGCTTTTTAAAAATTATCTTCCCGACCTCATTTAAAATTCAATGCTGTTAGCATGTCTGCACCTCCATAATCCTTCTCCATCGCAAGGGTAGTTGAATCGCTGGTAAATAAGGTAGATTTATCATAAAAAGAGGCAGAGGCAGTGCTTGATCATTTATTGCGTGGAGGAGCAAATGAGTTTCAGATTAGCATTTTTCTTGTCCTGCTTAGGGCCAAAGGAAAGACTTATGAAGAGATTACAGGCTTGGCCAAAGCCATGATTAAATATTGTGTACATCTTGATGGGTTGACCGATGCCATAGATATAGTTGGACATCGATTTTCAGGAAGTACTTGTATGAGAGCCCACTCGAGTTTCAGGCGTTCTACGCCAGTGCAATCATAGAAAGGTCCTTTTCAACAATAAAATCACATCAAAAACAACAATGGCAAGAGAAGTAACTGAATTGCTCAAGAAATAGACATTGTAGTTACTCAAAATGGAGATCATCCTTATTTAAAATGAATTGTTTCGTGAAGCTCAGGGAAGGTTAAGTAGGAAAAAGGATATTGACTCGGGTGGATATTCGAAGGAAGAAATTCAGATTTTACAGAAGCAGATGGAATGTGAGGATCATCTCGTTTTTCCTTTTCTTATTTCAGCAACAATGGAAGCAGGCAAATTAATCTGGATGAGCTTCAACAAATCTGCCAGGAATTTGGTATTGTTGAGATTGAGGAAATGATCAAAGAAGTTGATCAAAAAATTCCCATATGCCCTAGCAAGAAGATCCTTCTCGCGCTGCTATCAAATTCCTACCATAGATAACAACAGTTGTGCATTTGTATTTTCTCTTGTATGCTCTGCAGCTGTGCTGTCATTGCTTAAATTATTTCGATATCTCTAATTTGTTTTTTCCTCGCTTGCTTAGCACATCGATTCTTGAATCAAGCATTGTAGGTCACCTGAGGTTTAAACATCAAGTGTCAACAACACTTTATTGAGAAGTTGCTGAAGGATCTAAGACTCTATGCAGGATCATTGATGCTCTGCATTATTTTCTTCTCAAAGATAAAATGGAACTTTCACCAGCGTAGAAATTAGAATTATAACCAATTAGTTGTTGAAAGGCAGAGCTTTCACCAACTAACTAGCAAATCTTAAGGCGAAATAGCTGGTGAAACCTGAGACTGGCCAACGAAGGTGTATTTTTGCCTAGATTGAAGTTTTGCTCAACTGAATCTCTTGAAAATGCTTTCCAAAGATACATATTGAATTATAGTGTCAAATATAAGATCCACTTTTGATGCAAAGGAGTTAGAGGAGGATTTCAAGTTGATTTGACACTTATTTTGGGGGCAATAAATCAGGGTTTTTTCTAAACTTGGCAAATTCGAATTTATCTTCATCAAAGGATATCAAACAGCCTTGGAAGGCTTATCCACACAACACATAGTTTCTACATGATCTAAAGACCATGAAATGAGGAGTTGACCTCATTTTGAGGATCACTTCCTCTCTTTTTGTAAAATTGTTTTGACTTTCTATCTTTAGCATATTTGATCCATTCTTCTAGGATCTGAACTTTTATTGTAAAGCTATAAAGCTGAAGATATAAGATGAACTATGGGGTTCAATCCTAGATACTTTTTGGCTATGTACTTTGACTCTTTTATGTTATATGAATCTTAGTCCTCTTTTGTTACCAATGTCAGTATTGTTCATATGTTCACTAGTCTGTAATTTGATTCAGTTCAGCTTAGCTATTGAGAACTGTCATCTTCTTGTGTAGCTCATGAATGTGAATTAAATGATTCTATGCTATCTTGTATGACTTTACATGTATGTGTACCTAGTTATCTTGAATAGTATTCTTCACACCTTATTTCATTACTGTAACTGATATTTGGTCTCTAAAAGCACTGGTTTATTTAGATGCACAATAAGTTGTCCTTTTATAAAGACTTCCCAGTTATCCCATTGTTCCAAACACTTTGATTATTAAATTTCTTAAGTTACCAAGCACCTTTGGTCTACAACCACAAAGGGTTTCTTGGAGTGATAACATGTGGTTTTGTAGAGTAGCGTCATACGATGGAGGTGCGTGAGGGATACCTAGGATCGTTGATGATTATGGAGAGATACGACCAAGAGACGTTGGAGGATGTCTAGGTGTCACAGGGACCACCATTCATGGGGATTTTTGAGACAATTGGTCATACCCATACACATAGGGATTCCAGATCCATGGGAAATTATGAGGGCACTTCCATTTAGGTTCCAGTATTTGTTGACATCCATGTAGAGGTTGACCTAGTAGTACACCTAGGATACATGATGATGCAGGAGGATACAGGAACTTGCATGAACATACAGGGGAATAGAGTGATGAGTGGTAGTTCACATGGGCATGCAGAGGTGTATAGTGGGATCCAGAGGGATGCACTAGAGTGCAGGGAGGAGACATACTTAGTGGAGCATGGATATTCCTCTCCCTTGCAACAATACATGGATTTCAGAGATCAACTTCTCAGTAGAAACAATTATATGAGTGATGATGGAGGGAGTATGATTGACTATCAGTTTGTGGAGTTAAATATTGTTGTACTCGATGGTTTGAGATTAGTGATGAGTACAAGCCATTATTCACCATGGGTTCCAGTGAATGAGTTCTTGGTCAATCCTTTAGGATTGACCAATGCATATGACACTCCCCAGTCCTACATACAATTGCAGTTATTTCTGTTATCTTTTCCCGATAATTCCATTGTATACAACAACATAGGGGGAGATATTCATCTACATGGGAAATGGAGAGTTGTTAGGCAGAGACCTCCTGATAGGGGATACTTCAATATATACAGCAAGATAGGGGAGGTTTGTCCGAGATAGTCAGATGAGGCCTTGGGTGTGATGGAGAGCATCCTTAGACGTGGGACATAGTATATTCCAGAGGTGGATATAGGTTTAAAGTCTCAGTGGTATTAGGACAAGGAGTAGAGTAAGATAGATCCCTCTGATGATGACTATGAGGTCAATTGGAAGGATGTATGGTTGCAGCAGGTAGCATCAGAGATCTTGAGGACCGTACATGTTGTACCTATGGTTGGACAACTTGGCCATTTTAGGACTCACCATCATATCAGAGAGAGATTCTCCTGGTAGGATCTTGAGGATGATGGCATGAGGCACATGGAGGCATGTTTGGTATGTCAGCATCATGAGTCAGGGCATGATTCCGTGGTCACCCTTTCTTCATTGTTGAGTTGGGAGAGTATGATAGCTTCTCTCGACCCTGGGGCACTAGAGATATATAGTACGGATGACATCATAGGGATATTGTTGGAGCGTGGGACACTGCAGAAACTAGAGTGGGTTGGTAGAGAGGTCGAGTTTAGTGATTATGGACATGACATCATGGCTATTAGTATACTTCGACCAAAGGTTTACATTTTTGTAGCCACTGATATACTTGGTATTGCACCCTCAAAGTTATTTGATGTAGGATTTGGTGCTCGTATAGAGCACATCGGAGTTTCAGGTGCTTGCATGATTGATTCCTTCCATTGTTGGGGGAATTTGAGAGCAGGTTCAGATGAGGATGCTGTGCGGTAGGATGGATCTCCTTTGCTGAGGATAATGTATATTAGTAGATCATCTTTTTGGTTAGCAGGGGATATAGATTCTATTGGAGGTGGTAGTTTGGAGATTGGTTTAGGTGAGAGACTTCTTGATGGACAATTATGGTATTTACTTGTTGCATTGGTTGGGGGTCTTCAGGAGACTCATGGTGTTGATGTCTTATAGGAATATACTTTATAGGGAACTTAAGTTCACATCTTGATTTTGGATGCAAGGATTAGAGTTATTGGTAGTTCATAGTTTGATGGAGTTGAGATCCGAGTGGAGCAGTTTCTTGAGGAGTTGATCGAGGATCTACTGCACATGATCATTCTACTCATCGGGAGAATTTGGTGGCATGCGTGATGAGCACTTGGAGGGACCATGTTTTGAGGGGATAATACGTCATGTCACACAGGTGGATATGGGACCCAAGGATCATACACAGTATGATTTAGTTATTGCTTGAGGACAAGCAATATTCGAGTAGGGAGCATTGTAATGTCCTCATTTTTGGACTCTTTTATATTACAGAGTGGGATGCCTGCCAAAGTAGCCAGTTCAGGATGATAGTGAGTTCAATAGGTATTGAGGATATTTATGGGGCCCAAATTACATTATTCTTCATATTTCATCATCAGAATCCATTCCACACAACTTGTCTTTGGTTATGTTGCATTCCAACGATTTCTGTAATTTTGAGTTATTATTGAGCATATTTTAATTAAATTCACTAAGGATGTCATTTTGGGAATAATATATGAAGAAACACCTTAGTGTAATAGCTCATTAGAACCGGGAGGAAGAGCACTACAGGATAAGATGATGAAAATTGACTTTCAGTGGTCGGAGAAGCCATATGAACAAATTAATCACTTTTTAGAGGAAAAAAGGTTAATTAATAAATAAAGTGATTTTATGAAGGAACATTAAAAGTAAAGTAAAAGTCACTTGGAGATAAAAGGTGAATAGAGGTATAAAATAGATATAGGGGCTTCTATTCTCTCATTATGTTGATTTGTATTTTGATATCTAGCTTCTTAGCTAGAGAGCCCATGGTACTTGGGGCTTTTGAGGGTTTTGACTGAATAAACCCTAGAGATCAACAAGGGACTGAAATATTCTCATGTTCTTGATCCAATATTGGCCAAGGAGGTGAAATATTCCTCCCTCACCATTATACATTAGTTTAGAATTACTTCAGCCATCATTTTTGGCAAGGGGGCACACCAGTGAGGGTTTTCAGCAGGTTGGGCACACCAGTTGAGGAGAACAGGTTTGATTTTCCTTGAGAAGGTTATATCTTCAGTAGATATTATTCCAGAAGTGGTTTCTACCACCCTATTTCCTTTTTGCATCAGTATATGAGGTTATTCTTCATCCTATCCATTCTATCATACAGGAGGATGTGTTTCTATTCAGGAGGGTGATTTGTTCATAGGGTATCTAGTGTTTTGGAGTGTGAGATCACTCCCAATAGATAGGTTATTATTCATAGGAGTCTCCTATCAATTGATATACATTTTGACATTTGGTTTCAGTGGTTTGGTTTTCATCTTCAAGGATTTCGAATTCTTATCTTGCTACAACCAGAGAGGGTGCATTTCTGCAAGAGAAGACATCACCTAAAGCAAGGGAAAGGGTTCGATCTCGTAGATATTTGGTATTCAGCTTGGGAAGGATCTTGGAAAATCATATCTTCTTCTTTATATTGTACTTTGGAGGCATTATCATCCACACTCATTATTCTTCTATCAGTGATCCATATTTTCTCTACTATTGTATGGAGGTTAGCTATCTATGATAAATAAAATCATATCTGAGGTATTTGTGGCTATTTCTTGTGTTACTTGTATTGCATCTTGTTGAGTATATATCATTTCTATATCTCTATCATTTACTTGTTGCAAACGCAACAAAAATCATCATCATAAACCCCAACGCAACACAAGAAGACCAAATCAACAAACTGTTTCAAAAAAGACCACAACCAGAAAACATAAAAACTTAATATGTTCCAAGCAAAACCACTTGGGAACATTACATTTGCAGCCTTCCTGAAACAAAGGTTGCTTTTAAATCAACAATATCTCCACTTCCCCAACTCCATTTTGGATACTTTGTTTTTTGACATTGGCTATTTTTTTAGGGGAATTCAAATCTAGGGATGGATTCTCCAAATTCTGCATAGATTGTTTCAGAAATTGACTTGAATGTTTTTGTCCATTTTTCCGTAAAAAATCAGCAAAAAGAAAAACAATATCCCACTTTGTGCCCCAAAATTCTCCCACTTTGTTCCCAAGAAAGAGTTATGATACCGCTTGTATTGTACTTAACCCCAAAATTTAGAGAAATCACATAAACATAGTGCAAAAACCAGGAACACAAGATAAAAGAGAGATAAACCCTAATAAAAATCTCTATGATAATAAAAATTAAAGAGTTGTGTTCACTTCCCTCTTCCCTTAGGGTGAAAGCTCTAAGAGAAATGCTCCAAATACAATAACAATTTTTGAAAAAACATTAAATAACCTTTTACTCATTATATAGCTATCCATAGATAATCCTAACTACCTTTGGGCCCCTTATAATGGGGACCGACTAGCTAATTTGGTCCTTATTAATAAAAATGACGTTTCAAAACCAAGTACACAGTTTTTATCCATAAATATTCTCAATATTATGTCTAATTGTGACAACTTACATTCTCAAATGACCATTTTTACCATGAGTGACTATTAACTAACTATTTAAGGAGCCTTATTCAAGGAAGGTGGCCTTATACATTAATTAAGTATCTAAGTAAGGGGGTTAGGGTAGGCCCTAACAGGTTTTGGTTGACCACTAACCATGATTTCAAAGATACTCCTACTTTCATACACATTTATATTCGATATTTATGTTGCATCTTTGTCATCTTATTTGGTCTTTATCATGGAATTTCATTTTCCACCAATTGCTTGTTAAAGTACTTAAATTTAACATAACATTAGACTACCATATTGAGTTAAATAAACTAAATAGGAGTGAGTGCTCTCCTATATTGAGTTAGCTAAGTTAAATATAAATGTTAATTATGTCAAAGGAGTTTTTAAGGGGAGGTTCCTCTCCCAGTTTTCATTGTCTGTCAAGGGCCTTTGAAAGCATATTACGTGTCAGTGTAATTAGAGTAACGTAGCAGATATTTTCTTGATTTCATTTTATACTTACCTCTCTCGATCGCCATGTTGCATCGTTACCCTTATCCTTCCCTAGACAACCCTGTTGCACTGCCTTTATCCTTCCCCTGCAACGAATTCATGTAGAGATGTGAGAAAATTATGATCGGTGTACCTATTTTATTCTACCTCGCAAGGCATCGTATTAACTACAATTTGAACTTTCTAAATCCAAAATGTAAATGGGAGGAGAGCCCTCCCATGAGTTGTTGGAGGCATTAACATCCCGCGGTCTGCTAACTTGAAGGTCCCACCTATAATCATCTCTTCGTTTTAGAGGGGTCTCTTATTTTGAAGGAGAAGAATTTGATCCATTATGTGTAGAGATGCTCGATTTGAATTTAGGTGTGTGTGATTCATTGGATCCACTGCCATACCAATTCAAAGTGAGTGCCTCTTCCACAAGGCTTTCCTCTACTATTTTCGATGACATAATTTACCTGCTGGTGTTACACATTATTTTCGTCAACCCTATGACCATTAATGATGTAAACCTATCTATTGCCTTCAGAGGGGTCAGTGGCCTGAGTTCCTGAAGAGAGAAGGGAGAAGAAATTTTCCTGAGAAAAGAAGTTGCATTTTCCCTTGTAAAAACCCTATAAAAAAGGAAGTTCGCAGGTTTCTATATAGACAGGGTGCGAGAATGCCTGATTCTCGCAGGTTGCACCATAGCTAGGGTGCGATATGTTCACAGGTTGCTCTATAGGCAGGGTGCGAGAATGCCTACACGTGGGAAAAACAAGTGTTTTCTCGAATCTTCTAGAAGGAGAAACTTCTATGGTGAGGTGGCATCCGAATGGTTTGGATCTTACTCGCTTTCATGATTTAGTGGGATCATCCTAACTTCCTCACCTTATCCTCTTCAACTTATAAAAGGAGAGGATTTCTCATGGAGAAAGTTAGCTTTGGTAAGCTTTGGTTGGCTTGGGATTATTAGCTTGGTTAGAGTGGCTTTGAGATTTGCTTTGCCAAGATAGATTGTGAGTAGTATCAGATCTATGCTCTCAGAATTCTTGGAGTGAAAGTGTGTGGGGAATGAAGGACAGTTGGAAGGGACCTTACGACATCAAGGCCATGGTTGTAATCTCTCTTTCACATTTAATATGATACAATAATATGATTCTTTCCTATAAAGCTTGTTGTGTTTTATTGTATGATTCCTTGATCACATACATAGGTTTATATTGAGTTTATGCTATTACTATCACTTTGGTTGGTTGTGTTCTTTTGCAGGTTCATCATTGTATGAGCGTTGGAACGGAGATAGGATGGCGATGGCAAGAGGAAGTGACATTTAAACAGTATGTCACTCATCCCTCTTTAGTTAGTAAATTCAATATATAAAACTTAAGGAAAGCATCATGTTTTGGTGTGTTTTGTTCTAGATCCAAGTGGATCTAGGGAGATCAGTTAGTGTCCACACCTACCGATTTGTCCGATAACAAAATTGGTGACTCCACTGGGGAGCAGATTGTTTCCTAGTTAGTCTAGTTTCCCTTGCTTTGATTTCTTGTTTTCTGGTCTCTGAGTCTGTGGGATATCCATTCAGGCTCTCTGGATCTGAAAGTTCACTCAAATTTAGTCCTTTTTCAAATTTTTTCTTGTTTACAGGAATTCTCACACTATACCCTTTAGTGGCCTGTGAGAAACACCTGAGTTCGCACCCTGGTGTTAAGTCCAGTGCGAACCCCTCGCAGTCAACCTTTTTTTAGCCTGCGAGAATCTTTGATTCTCACACTGTAATACACTACCAACCTGCGAACTTGTTTGTAAAAATTTTTGGATTGGGTCTTGTCACTTTTTTGATGCCCAGATTTGCTTCGAACAGCTGGATTGAACTTTTGGTCCCTATATTGATCTGCTTACAGTTTGCTTGACATCCTTTGAGTTGCTTTTAGCCACTTTTGCTTTGTTTGGTTTTGAAGGATTAGTCTCTTGCTTTGAGTGTCTTTCAATTACGAAGCGTGTGTTTTCTTTAGAATTGTTTAGGGAAATATCATATTTCTTCTGAATAGTTCACTTTAAAAGAGAACTTTTATCTTGGGTTTCTTTGTTTTAAGAAAGTTCATTATTTCTTTTAGTGAAATTTTTGAAACAAAAAGATTTAATTTCTTGCTTTATATTAGATTGGGGGCATCCTTGCATTTCAAGTAGCGAAATTGCATGATTCTTGGCGTTTTTTGATCTTAAATTATGAAAAATTATGGGGGGGGCATGAATCGTGCATTGGTGTTCAATACCTTTTTATCATTTCTTGAGAATCTTGATATTGATGAGTTTAATATATTTTGGGACATCATGCATATGGGAATGATAAATGTTTTCTCCTTCTCGTAGCATAGCTTTCATCAAAATGAAAAGATTGCATCTTCATATCTTTGCATAATTTTCGATTCGGTCAAAACACCATATTGTCCATGCCATATTCCTTTTGAGTAACAACAGCCATAAAATAAAG
>JASDQU010010514.1:91215-123034 GCA_032191745.1 Picea mariana | reverse complement strand
AATGCCCAAATCAGTGAGAAAATGTTGTAGCCACATAGCCTGAATGGTTATGTTAACTACCCCTTTGTATTCTGCCTCGATTGAATATAAAGAAATGGCATCTTGCTTCTTGCTCGACCAACAGATAGGCCCAGAACCAAGACTGAGTGAGTAACTAGATGTGTACTTGCAATCAATGCTATCGCCATCCCAGTCAGAATCAGTAAACCCAATGAGATCTAATGTAGAGTATGTTGCATAATGAATCCCAAATGTGATGGTTCCCTGTACGTATCAAAGGATATGCTTTGCAGCTTTCCAATGTAGCTCATGCAGCTCCTGCATGAACCTGGAAACTGCACCAACTGCATGTGAGAGGTCTGGTCTGGAGTGTGTGAGATACAACAAGCTCGCCACTAGTTGTTTGTACAGTGTGTTGTCAACCAGTGGAGTCTCCCAACCATCCTCAAGTTTGACTCCTGATAGGAAAGGATTTGGAGCAGACTTGCAGTTTGTCATGTGAAATCTCTCAAGGAGATCTTGTGCATACTTGGCTTGAGACAGTTTGATGCTTGATGCATCTTCACTGATCTCAAGTCCAAGGAAGAAGTGTAGCGGACCCATGTCCGTCATCAAAAACTTGTCATGAAGAATCCTCTTGACTGCAACAATCGTTGAAGTCGAGCAACCGGTGATCAACAAATCATCAACATACATAACTAAAAGTAAAAGTGAATTAGTCGTCCTGAGCATGTATACATTCAGGTCTGATTTACAATGTACAAAGTTTTGTGAAAACAGGTAGGAGTCCATCTTGGCATACCATGCCCTCACAGCCTGCTTGAGGCCATAAAGTGACTTCTTTAGTTGACAGACCAAAGATGGGTCCTGCATTAATCCCTGGGGCTGCTCCATGTAGATCTCCTCAGAGAGATCACCGTGAAAAAATGCATTCTTCACATCCATCTGATGGAATTCCCATCCCTTGGCTTCCGCAATGGCAAGTGCCAATTGTATGGAATCCATCTTCGCTACTGGAGCGAAGGTCTCATCATAGTCAATACCATGAACCTTCTGAAAGCCTTTGGCGACAAGCCTGGCTTTGTATCTGCTGATTTTTCTATCCCCTGTGCTCTTGGTCCTGTAGACCCATATGCCTCTGACAATTTTCCTCCCAGAAGGAAGGGGAACCAAATCCCAAGTATGGTTCTCGAGGAGGGAGTTGTACTCCTCTTGCATGGCGGATTCCCAAAAGGGATTTCCAGCAGCCTCGCCATAAGACTATGGATCTGAAGACTGAACCAAGAAAATATGTCTGGAAGGTAATGGTTCAGTGGTAGTGAGTGCAATAGGAGGCCCCTCAAAATTAGATTGATTCCTCCTAGTATCGACTGGATCACCAAAGAGATCCCCTACATCCTGAAGAGTAGTCTGTGCCCACTTGGGCCTCTGCTCTAGCTCTGCAACTGCATCTGGATGATCTGACTCTGCATATGACTGTACTAACTCTGAATCTGAATCATCTAAGTCCTCTAAATCAGAACTCTCATATGAAGAAGATTCATCATGTGCATTCTCATCATCTCGGACAGGTGGAAGAGTGAAGGTGTTTTCATGCGACTGTTGAGGTACATGCGAGACACTTTCCTTGAATTGGATACTACGCTCAATGATGATTCAGTCCGAGGAAAGATCAATAAGCTGATATCCCTTCACACCATCGGGGTATCCAACAAAAATGCACTCAGTGCTCTGTGGATCAAGTGCCTTCTTCTTTTCAGAGGGAATCCAAGCCCATGCACATGAACCAAAAATGCGAAAGTGGGCCACTTCTGGTTTGAGGCTGCTCCAAACCTTGTAGGGGGTATTATTCTTGACAAATCTATGAGGAGATCTATTTTGGATGTATGTTGCATAGTTAAGTGCTTCGGCCCATAGTCTCTATGGTAGTGACTTTGCATGCAACATGCAAGATGCCATCTCCTTTAGAGATCTATTTTTTCACTCAGCAACTTTGTTTTGCTGCAGAGTGTAGGGAACTGTATGCTACAACTGAATCCCTGCCTCATGGAAATGATTATGAATCTCATGATTCACATACTCTCCCCCATTATCAGTTCATAGGACTTTGATCTTCTTTCCAGATTGTGTCTCAACCAAAGATTTGAAATCTTTGAGGTGTTGAAAGACCTTAGATTTTTTCCTGGGAAAGTAGATCCAAGTAAAACATGAGAAATCATCAACAAAAATGAGGAAAACCCTCACTTTGTTGATCGATGGATGCGAAAAAGAACCCATGAGGTCACTGTGGATCAGATCTGAAGGTGCGGAAGCTCGCTAAGACTTTCCTTTGATGAATTTCTCTTGAGGGTGTTTTTCGAGAACACATCCCTCACATACTCCCTTGGAGAAATGGATGTCTAGCAGACCATCAACCAATCTGTGCTTGCTAATATGTTGCATGTCTCTGAAATTCAAATGTCCAAACCTTTCATGCCATATCCTACTACTTTCATCATCATGAGTAAGAAGTAAAGCAGAATCAGGTTCAATGAATTCAGAAAATGTATACAATCTAGACTAATGATTTACCTCACTGGTAGCAACCTTGGAGTTGGTTTGCATGTCATAGATGTCCATGGCATTTGGTGTGAATACAAATTTATTTCCGGTGATGGAATTCGTCATTTGATACATAGAGAGAAGGTTGACAGAAAGCTTGGGAACATGCAACACATTCTCAAAGCTTCCATTGGTGAGTTCAATCCTTCCTTTGCCGGTGAATTCCATAGAAGAGTTGTCCCCGATCATAATAGGAGGACCTTTGCATGCATCCAAAGAATAATAGACTTCTTCTGAGGTAGCCATGTGATGTGATGCTCCTGAATCTATGATCCAAGCATCGAGAGAGGAGTTGATGGCAATCAACGCATGGGTAGAATTGCCTTTCTTGGAATTCGGATCTTATGGCTTCTTCTTCTTTGCACCCTTGGGGATGCGATCTCCAAGGTTGTTTTGCTGAAGTATCTGAGACATCAGATCTATTTTTTTTTGCATGCATGCATATTCTGAATTGAATCCTTTGTGACAATATGTGCATTTCTCTCCTTTTCTTCCCTTTTCTCCTTTGGATCCGGAGGCATCGGTGAAGGGTTTTGTATACCCTTCCTCATATGTGCATGAGCTTTCCTCTTATCTTTATTTTTAGATTTATGATATTTGTAGCTGCCATCATGCACAGTGAGTGCATGTGCCCTTGGGCCTTTGATTGCACCCACGTTGATGAGCTTGGTTTGCTCTTGTGTCAGGGATTCGATAAAGTCCTCAAGAGAAGGTATCTTCCAAGTGGCTCCAGAGGTGAATCTGACAGTATGGAATGTGGATATGAATACAGAGAATTCAGGTCGAATATTGGAGAGAATGGTGAGAACCATTTGTTTCTCCTCCGTCGATTTATCAACCCCGCAAGCTTTGAGTTGCGACCGTAAATCCTTGAATTTTGTAAAGAAATATTGGATATTGTCGAAGATTTTTGGATCCAATGTGAGCAGCTCCACCTCTAGCACATGTCCCCTCATCTCATCCTATTTTCAAAATATCCCTTCCAATATTTTCTAGGCTTCATTGGGAGTCTTACAAGAAGATATGTGAAAAAGGAGATCGGGAGAAATAAGACTGCAAATTGTTCCGAGTGCCTCATCTATGTGATTTAAGTACTTGGATTTTTTTATGGCTGACGTCGGTTCTGTATCTGTATTCATGGTTAACCTATACAACCCTCTGGATCGGATATGTATGGCTATTTTCTCCTTCCATGCAAAATAGTTGTAAGGTGTAAGAATGAATTCTTTTTGGAATTCCATCTTTCTGTTGTCTTCAATCTTTTGTACCTACAAACAATTTTGGTGTAGATTTTTCTTAGTAGTCCGTCAACTCTAATACCATGTAAATGTGTTGAACCTGCACAGAATAGATCTAGCTAGAAAATACTACACACATTTACAGAGAGAAATTGAGAAAGAAGAAGCGAGATAGAAAGAATGGAAGAATTCTCATTAACCGTTGTGAATAATGAATAATTTACACATGATATACTCTGTATATCTCAATGAGTTTGACTTGAGGTGAATCAAGTCTCCATAGTGGTGGTATAGAGTGATATGGACACACATCAATAGTTACAGGAGTGAAATTCCACCTATTCTAGTCTCTCAAGCAGTTACGGGAGTGAACTGCCACCTAGTTGAGTTAACTAGTCAACTAGTCTTTAGTTAACTGACTGAACAGAAAGTAGAGAGGAGTTAACTCAAGGAATCAAGGCTAATGCACCACTTTGGTGATGATACCAATTCAAGGTTGAATTAGCATGGTGATGATCCCAATGTTGCATGGTGATGATCCCAATGCAACATCTAAACTCAACTCAACTAGTCAAACTGAAGTGTGAACTGAAAGAGAATATTCTCCAGGTGGAATATTCTCTCCTAAAGTATAGGAGACTGGTAATGACTAATTATGACTAATAAACAAGAGTTGATCATATAGTCCAAACCATAACCAAGAGATAGTCCAAGATAAAACCGAAATCTGCTAGCTTCAACAGCTGCAACGACAACTCTCCTCCAAACTTGCGCACAAACTGGGAAATTGCAGTGTGCACAAGTCCTGCTCTGCAATTCTGAGAATGCCTACTAGAATGAAGACTAGTCTCCTGTATTTATACTAATTATGGCTAGCTGTCTGGGCTGACTTCTCATTCCGGGTGTGTATTTACTTAGTATATAATATTTCTTCTAGACGACTTCTTCTCTTGGAGGCTAATAACCTAATACAAATTATCCTCTTGAGCCGACTTGTCTTCTAGGGTTATTAGACAACTCATTAGGGTTTCTTCTTGCTTCCCAGAATATTCTATTCTCATTAGGTTTACACGTGGAGGTAAATACCTCCTGCAGCTACCATAATATCAACATAGGCCAGAGATCCTAGGATGCTAAGGCCAAGATCCTATTTTGTATATGTAATTATGTAAAATCATTAATAAAAATATAAACATCGCTGTGTGTAAACTGACCACGAAGAAAGAGTGATGGAGGACTAAGCTTCCACAGGGTTGGGTAATGGAGGAGGCTAAGTGTTTGGGCCTAGGGGATAAGCTAGGGGGCTACCTCT
The DNA here is from genome assembly GCA_032191745.1 of Picea mariana. Classification (NCBI taxonomy): domain Eukaryota; kingdom Viridiplantae; phylum Streptophyta; class Pinopsida; order Pinales; family Pinaceae; genus Picea; species Picea mariana. The sequence goes on along the minus strand of JASDQU010010514.1, from coordinate 117,883 downwards.
AAAGCGGATAATACTTTATTATTGTTTCCTAAAAGGCTAAGGTGGACTACTGACCAAGTGTTGTCCTAAGTTCCTAGAAAAGGAACGTATTCTAAGTGGAGTGCATGCGGCTACAGGAAGACAGGTGTCGACCTAGGCACATGTAGTTATAGATGGGAAAGATAGCACTGTTGGGGGAGTCCTATCCATTCTTCCATCCAGATTCTGAACCTGAAACCTCCATGATCGACCTCTGCATTGTTTCTTGGTCATGCACCCTGAAACCCATGGGGAAAAATGACAGACTGATCCGTGTCTCCAGGAGAAGTTCAAGTTATCCCGTGTGTATCCTATGAAGTTAGAGCACCCCGTAATCATCTGTGTTTTGTTGTGTCATAATTTTTGGTTGTTGTTGCCATGCATATCCTTGACCGAGTGTGGCTTGCTACCATCATCTGTTCCTTACAAAGCCGAATTCGTACCTTAACTTTTTTGAGTTGTTTCCTTCTGTTTTTCTGAGTTGTATTGACCAGTGGCTATTGTCCTCACCTTGCGGGAATTGAGTTTAAACTAGTTGAAGAAGCGGGTTGTCAGGCCTGTGGTTGAAGAGGCATTTTGTCAGGCCTATGAGAATCTCTCTCTAGGTGAGAGAGTTTGTTGGGAATTGGTTTTCTCCTAGAGAGAGTCCAGCACCAGCTACGGAGCTCTAAGAATTCATGAGCTGGCCTGTTGCCGAGACGCTGAGAATGGAAGTGGAGCAGTCGATGGACTGTGGAACAGTGAAGGTGCATATTCTCAGGGTGGAACAGGCATGTGGGGAATGATATTATGTGAGTAGTGGGCATAAGAAAGCTCATGGAGAGAATCCTTCTAGTTGCATTGCACAGTTTCCTGTAACCTTAGCCTAGTTTAGGATTCCCTTTCTCTGGGTGGAGCTTAGTCCCAGCTCAGGGGTGACCCACTGCTGAGCATGATGAGAAACGTGGTCTATGGATGGGAGGTTCATGGAAGTTCTGCACATAGTTGGTGGTGTTACTTTAGTTGAAAATATAAGTATCGTTTTGTGCTTAATTTATATGTTATGCATGTCTGTGATGCTTGAATGTTATTATGTATTCTGTTACATATATGAATTATTGTTAGTTCCATTGATTCTATATGGTAGCAGTAATTATGTGTTTATTATGATTAAGTATTTTAAATTCATTAAAATGCATGTCATATATATGTGAATGTTCTGCGTAGTAGCGTTAACTGGTCTCTGTGTTGGTCAGGGATGCTACATTTTTGTACTAGAGCTAAGTAAAGTGTGTGAGTAGTGGCATTTCCTGACACTATTGGTGGCTGGGGATGTTACAATTTGGTATCAAAGCCATGGTTTCAACACTAATTCTGGATGGGCCATGTTAGTGGAAGTTGAAGCAAAAGTTTCGGAAAGAATTGTTGTTGAAGTAGACAAAATTCGAGTTTAGAGCCAAGGTTTCAACGCCGAACTTGGATGGGGTGGACAAGTGGTCTTTGGACCCAAGGTTTCAAGTGGAAATTGTGTTAAGAGGAACCAATTTTGGACCTCATAAACATTCCTGAGTGCCAAGAGGTTACCTTGGCCATGTTACAAAGCTAAGGAGGAGTAGCATTATCGTAAAACCGCAACTTACGTGGTATTTGGCCAGAGAGAGAGAGATCACAACACTACTGGTGTTGGGACCATAGGATCTGTTCGGAAGGAAGGGAAATCCTTTACGACCATTAGATATGGAGAAGGTGTAGAAGGTTTATCCTGCAAGCCCATCGGACTTCGCAACTTCAGTGAAGTTGATGCAAACTAAGAAAAAGTTTGAAGCCCCGTAGTGGATCTACACTATAGATTTGGGGAGAAGAGCTCGACTGTTGGATCAACCAATGTTGAAAGTTCAAATGCAGTGGTGAAGGGTGAAATCTCCCGAAGCTTCGAAGTTTGTAGTTAATCCAGACCGTCCATCAAGAGGGACGCTTGTTAGTAGATTGGTTTGTTCGGGATTTCGACATTTGGGAAAATTATTGTGTGTTGAGGAGAGAACTCCTGAAGCCCAAAGTTCCAAAGTCCCGAAGAGTCGAGGTAGTGATTCATGATGACACCACTTGGATAGACGTAGACGCATGGGATGTGTGCCACATGTCAGTGGGTTTTGAACCCCTGAAAGGTTGAAATTCCATATGGAACGTGACATGTGACACCCATATGATTGGGCCACGAGTCAGTCGCTAGTATTTCACCTCGTGGCACTCCATATGAGCATGGTTAGTGGGACCCTAGGTTACATAATGAAGTTAAAGGTCAGAGGACCCACACTGGCGTTGATCACGATACATCAAGATCGATGACCAGGAGGCATTGTGGGGACCAAAGTTGCATAGGAGTTAATTATCCAAGGCGGTCCCACAATCCAAACCACAATTTCACTGAGGGGTTATGTGTCAATGTCAGAATAATTGTGAGATGAAAGGCAGGTTATTCCAAACCGCTACCGCATGCCCCCGCAATTGGAAAATGTAATTAATGTGACGTAATGACATCACCAAATGTGACATGGAAGTGTTCGGAGATTAACAGTTTGGTGTGTTGGGGAGGTGCGGATGTGAAATCCTCCGAAGTCTCAAAGTCTCGAAGCTCCGAAGTCTCGAAACTCAGACACTTGAGGTTCCTAGTGAGTGTCAATCGTTGGATGTTGGGTAGATGCGGACTATTGATCCACTCTACTTCGTGAGTTCGGTAATCTGGAACTCTGAGAGATTGTTGTGTTATGTTTGAAAATTCTTGAAGCTGAAGGTTTCAGTAAGAACCTATTGATTTATCACTTGGTCACAATTGTGGTCCCATGTGAATTAAGGGCCCAAGGAAAACGAGGGATAGTGCCCAAAAATTGTGTTAAAGAACGGAAAAGGGGTTGGGAGGGAAGCCCGTGGGTTTCGTTTGGTTCAGACCTGCATCAAGAGGTATTGAAGACCTGTGAACTTTATGATAGGGTCCAACAAAGATCTAAGAGCCATTAGCTCAGAGAAAAGAGATCGTTGCACTAAAAGTGCATCAGAGAAGAAGCACAAGTTTTAAATGATTATAGCTTTCTGCTCAAGGCTCAGAATTGAGCAAGGAAGTCATGACTGGAAAGGTCTAAAAAGAGGATTCCAGATGTAATGGTTACATTAAAATAGAAAAATTTATAGAGATATCTTCAGATAGAAGAAAGAAGGAAGAAGGTCAGGGAAAATTCTTTATTCTACATCTGAGAGTTTTCAAAATTCGTTGGATCAGATGTTGGGTTCGATAAGCAGCATGGAAACCCAAATGGGATTCTTGTTTGGGGAAGACAGTTCAGGTGAAAATCTTTTCATGTCAAATGTGAATGCTAGGTGGAGAAAGACATCTTCAATCCATGATAATGCATGAACCATAAGTTCGTATGGAGATGCAAAGAATGGGAATAAGGAAGGAAGGTTTTATGGAATTATAATTCGTTCATGCAAAAGCTGAATTAGAGGAATCCAAATAATAATGAATGCTGAAAATTAATCTCAACATAATATGTGATGTCAAGTATGCAAAGTAGATAAGGAAAAACTCCTGGATGGATTCAAGTCCATGAACATCCTAAGATAATGGAAGAATAAATCATGAGATAGATATCAAGATAATAGGAATGCATGTCAACACTCCAGTAAGGAAATATAGAATAGTAGAGGATTGTTGATGCACTCCAAGGGTGTGAAGGTATTTCCATAAGAGCATGGAGATATCAAGTCAATAATAATTTAAAAGGGAAGTGACTTCGAAAGTGAAACCAATAAGGAACCAGGAAGAAGAAAATAGTTCTATGCATGGTTTTGAATGCAGAGGAGATGGTGCCTGACAAGAATCCATCTTAAGTGACATAGAGACATTAGTGACAACCCAAGAGGTTGGAGGTATCACTTAAATATATGATGGTAAGGTAAAAGAAGGACTTTCAGTTAATTATATGTGGCTAGCAAAACAAAAGAGGAGAGTACAAGAAAACCTCAAGTACTAAAGTATTATCTCGGGAAAGGGATGAAGAAGTTCAGTCTTGAAGAGTAACTAGATGTTGAAAAATCCAGAGTCTATAAAACATATTGGTGTGGAATTTGATTCATCCAAGTATGATATTGGGATAGTTGGACCCAGGAAATTAATGAAAGTTGAAGGTTAATATCAACTTAGTTTGGGACTATAAATGCAAAGGCAACCAAGAGTTATTTGGATAGAAAGTGCTCAAGACAAAAATAGTCATGTAAAGTGACTACAATGAGAGCACAAGAAGATCCAGGAATTTGAGAAGAATTGTAGACTTCTGGGATCAACAAGGAAAATTTTTATAGGGAGAAAGAAGTTTCCGCAATTTTTGTGGCAGGAAGTATGTTATGGCTTGTTGGGTCAGCCAGAGAAAAGAATGTTTGCATATTTGCAATTGTTGTTGGTGATGTTGTTGCATAAGGAGGGAAGCAACAAAGAGCTGAAGTGTTGGTTATAAGTTTGAGAAAGGAAACATGAAAGCTTCTATTTTGATCAGACATTCAGTTAGTATAAAATTGATTAATGGCGGTCATGCAGGTATGAGTCTTTATTACTATTTTTGCATAATTATTGAAGGAATTTAGGTAAGAATTTCCTCAGCCAAAGTTATTTTATAAAATCACATGATTATATTATTTGAATGCATACCATTGGATGAGTTAAAGGCCAAAGGCCTATATTAATTCAAATCTTTTTAGCTTCTGAATGCACACACTGACATAGGAGAATGTCATGTTGATTTGGTTGTGGGGTAATAACCAAATAATTAAAAGATAAGAACTTGTTATAGGAAGGAATGTCAGTAAGCTAGTCATGTATGAGACCAGGACATGGTTGTATATGGCAAGGTATGGATATGGAAAGGCTATGAGCCACACAGGTACTAAAAACTTCCTACCTTTAAATAAAACTTGGACTGCGACCTTTTTTCTAACACTAATGAACACCACATAATTATATTCTTGGTGTAGTGTTCGGGTCGAAAAGGAAGCCATCCAATTAATTGGGAAGACAATAGGAAGTGTTTGGAGAAGATGTCAACACATTGGCCATAATTCCAACTTATGGATGGTGAGATACATGATTGAGATGAAGAGCATTATGTAATTCAATGCAAGGTGCGTTGAATAAGTATGCACTGAGAATTGCACTCATGAATAGTAAGTGATAGAATTGTATACTAAATTCAATCGCTGAATGAGTTTTGTAAGTACATGCATATATATTATTGCATGGAAATGATTGTTACTAACAACTGAAATGTTGTTAACTCATGAAGTTGAGGACATTTCAGGGAGGTGTTAGACATTGCAACAAGAAAGTTGCAAGTCAAGTAGTCACATGAGCATTGACTACAGGAAATTTTATTGTTCAGAAAAAGAAGTAATGAACTTACAGATATTACTATGAACATGCATATGCATAGAATGATGAGTCAATCTATTTTATTAATTGTTGGGTAATTGTGATTGAATTTCTAGGTGCAGGAAATTCTAAGATCACTACATAAGATTTTGTACATATTGCAATTGAATTATGATGTACAACAAACACTGACAAATTGTTGGTTGTATGCAAGATGAAGCATTACAGGAAAAATGGTATGCAGTTTGGTGCCTGTGGAAAACCACAAGGATGGATGCATTCACAATATGGCAACAACCAAGATGAATTATGAAATAGAATTGCATGTTTTGGGGAAAATATGAATTCCCTTTGAACTAAGTTTGAGTTTCTAAATAAATGCTTTTATGTTTTCTCATGATAATTGCATGTGGGTGATGCAGATGAGATGATGTTGATTAAAGTTGGAATGTTGACTACAAAGAGTAGCTCGGGGAAAATGTTGATTGGAGACAACAGATCTTACCCTATGAATCCCCGGTGGATCTAAGTGTGTGTACACTTCTCTTTGGGTTTCCTTAGAGAAGGTTGGAGCCCTGGAGGGAGAAGTGTGGGGATAGGTTTCCTGGTATGAGGCCTAGAGGGTACCTGGAGACCTTTGAGGGTAGTTGGAACTTTGGGAGCCACAGTGCTTTGAGACTTCCCAAGTCGGCCTGTTGCTGAAGCCCAAGGAAAGGGAGGTGTAGCAGCCGATGAACTGTGTGATAGTGAAGGTGTACCCTCTTGGGGTGGGACATGCAAGTGGGGGAATGAGAGACTGTTGGTTGGAGTGTTGCCAAGGTTTGTTACCTAGGCCTAGACTATGTGGATATGGATTGTGGACCATGGCTATCATGGGAAGCCATTTCCCCAATGGAGTCATAGTCCTGCTTAGGGGTGGAAGGTCTTGTCAATCAAAAGATAAGTACCAATTCTCTATTCATTGTATGTTGTGTATCTTGTATACAGGCTATAANTTAGAATTGCATGTATATATATATATATATATATATATGTTCTAATATTTCTTCTGAATGAATAGGTGTAGGAGCATAGTGTTTATGTCTGTGGAGCCATAGCCCTACTAAGAGTTTATCAACAGTGAGATCTAAGGCTGGGTGGAATGTCATGGATCTACAACCAGTCGATGCTTTCCATGAGGTTTAATTGAATCATTTAACAAGGAGAAATGAGTTGAATTCTTTTCTGAAGAAACCCTATGGATTAAAGCAATTGAGTTTCACCTACAGAAGGAACACCAGAATTGGTGCTTGAAAGTAGAGAACCAAGTGGATAATGGGATTCCAATAGCTAAAGCTTGGATATTTTTGAAGAAAAATTTGAATTATATATGTATAAACAAGTTTCACTAAGGACGGTGCAAAAATAAGGGGAGGGGATTGTAATATCCCCTGGTAGAGCCCTAGTTGTAATTATGAATTGTAAACGTGTTTGTTAGGCTGGTGAGCTAAGTTATAATAAGCTAGGAGGCTTATGTGATGATTAGGCTAGAGAGCCTAGGATGCTAAGGCTAGGAGCCTATTTTGTATATGTAATTATGCAAAATCATTAATAAAAATATAAACATCGCTGCATGTAGACTGACCATGAAGAAAAAGTGATCGGGGACTAAGCTTCCACAAGGTTGGGTAAAGGAGGAGGCTAAGTGTTTGGGCCTAGTGGATAAGCTAGGGGGCTTACCTCTAAAGGGGATAACAATTTATTATTATTTCCTAAAAGGCTAAGGTGGACAATTGACCAAGTGTTTTCCTAAGTTCCTAGAAAAGGTATGTATGTTAAGTGGAGTGCATGCGGTTGCAGGAAGATAGGTGTCGACCTGGGCGCATGCAGTTATAGCTAGGAAAGCCAACACTGTTGGGGGGCTCCTTTCCATTCTTCCATCTAGAGTCTGAACCCGAAACCTCCATGATCGACCTCTGCATTGTTTCTTGGTCACGCACCCTAAAACTCATGGGGAAAACTGACAGACTGACCTGTGTCTCTGGGAGAAGTCTGAGTTATCCCATGTGTATCCTGTGAAGTTCGAGCACACCGTAATCATTTGTGTCATGCTTTGTCATAACTGTTGGTTGTTGTGGCCACGCAGATCCTTGACCGAGTGTGGCTTGCTGTCGTCATCTGGTCCTTGCAGAGCCAAGTTTGTACCTTAACCGTTTTGAGTTGTTTCCTTTTGTTTTTTTGAGTTGTATTGACCAGTGGTTGTTGTCCTCACCTTGCGAGAATTGATTTGAAATTGGTTGAAGAAGAAGGTTTTTAGGCTCGTGGTTGAAGAGGCAGGTTGTCAGGCCTGTGAGAAGCTCTCTCCAAGTGAGAGAGTTTGTTGGGAAGTGGTTTTCTCCTAGAGAGAGTCCAGCACCAGCTACGGAGCTATGAGAATTCCTGATCCAACCTGTTGTCGAGACCCTGAGAGGGGAATTGGAGCAACCGATGGACTGTGGAACAGTGAACGTGCATATTCCTGGGCTGGAACATGCATGTGGGGAATGAAAGTCCCTGAGTAGCAGGCATAAGAAGGCTCCTGGAGAGAATCCTTCCAGTTTCATTGTGAAGTTTCCTGTAATCTCATCCTAGTCTAGGATTCCCTTGCCCTGGGTGGAGCTTAGTCCTAGCTCGGGGGTGACCCACTGCTGAGAGTGATGAGCATCGTGGTCTATGACTAGGAGGTTCGTGGAAGGTCTACACGTAGTTGGTGGTGTTACTCCAGTTGAAAAGATAAGTATCGGTCTATGCTTAATTTATATGTTATGCATGTCTGTGATGCTTTAATATTATCATGTATTCTGTTGCGTATATAAATTACTGCTGGTTCCATTGATTTTGTATGGTAGCATTAATTATGTGTTTATTGTGATTACATATTTTAAATTCATTAAAATGCATGTCATATATATGTGAATGTTTCGTGTAGTAGCGTTAACCGGTCTCTATATTGGTCGGGGACGCTACATTTTGGTATCAGATATAAGTAAAGTGTGTTAGTAGTGGCATTGCCCGACACTGATGGTGGTTGGGGATGTTAAATTCGACACTGTTGGCTGACACGGAGATCGCTTCCTTGGCAGAGCCATCCAATGGTGTATGGTTGTGGGTGCAACATTGTCGGTAGGGCCAACTACTTGAAAACCTCTGCTGAGATGAGGTTCTTCTGGCTACCGCTATCAATGATGAAGTGCAATGGGGTGCCTTTTACCCACATGTTTGAATGGAAGATGCGCTCTCCTTCTTCTGGCTCGTTTGGTTCACCACATTGGAGCTTGGTGGTAGAAACAGTGGAACTGGGTTCCGCATCAATGATTTGTCTTCCCCTTTCTAGTTATGACTAAGAGTCAGAACCCGCATCTGATTTAGAGACTTTCACTTCAGCCACCACTGAATTCTTTGAGCGACAGTTAGCAGTGTTATGCCAAGGGCTCTTATGGAAGTCGCACCACTTCCCGGTATCTTTGTTTGTCTTTTCAATGTCCTTCTTTGCTTACGGCTTGGACTGGTTGTCATGATACTGTCCATCTTCTCTTTGTCCTTTGTTCTATGGGTTGGCGCCACCCTTTCCTAACTTTTGCTGTGCGGGGTTCCCAGGACCAAATTGTCATGTCTTTTGTTTGATCTTATGCTCGATTTTGACAACATATCAGTAGGTCGTGCCCAAGGATGAGATGTCCAGAAATTCCATTTAGTTCTTGATGTATCTATGCAAAGCACTGCGATACTTGAGCACCAGATGTTGCTCTGAATATTTGATACCCAGATTGGTGCGCAAGGTATGGAAGATATTTGTGAAATCTAGCATTGCTTGGTCTCTTTCTTGCTGCAGTGTGGTCCATTTGGTATACAACTCGTCATAACTTCCAACAGGGTAGTATTGTTCTATAATGGAATCCCTTAAGGATTCCCAGGTGGTCATGACTGTAAATAATGAGGGTTCCTCTATTTCCTTTTTCTCACAGAAATTTTCCCACTAATCTTTGACATGGGGAACGACTTTAAGGAGCACAAAAGTAATCTTTTCTCTATTCGAAAAGTTATGGACAGAAAAATACCCTTCTAGTAGATTCAACCACTTGTCTACAACATATGCGTCTATATGACCTTCAAATATAAGAATATCAAAATTTATTTGTACCTTGAAGGGGGCGATGCCTCCACTCGAAGAAGATGCATCGCCTATTGGTAGCTGCCAAAGGATTTGCGTGAAACTATCCATCATCTCGTTCCTCTATTGCGTGAGAGATTCCTCAAGCAACATTTTCAAAGGATTTCCCATCCCATCATATTTATTTTCTCCTTCCATGAGAGGTCGCTTGGGCGTACGAGATATTTTTTCCTCAAGAGAAACAAGATCAAGACTCAACTCTTTGTACTCTGACCTCGTTGGGGACATGCATTAAGACAAAAAAGAGAAGACCTCTCTGATACCACTAATCCAGATTTTATAAGAAGAACAAAATGAATATAGATTATTAACAAGTTCTTAACACAAAATAATAGAGATAAAATAAAATTGGTTTTCTATTCAATAAGGAAATAAGCTGAAACTGTAAAATGCAAAGGAAAACAAGCTTGTTGGAATGGTGGTGGCTTATCTCTAAGAAGAGATGTGACGGTTGCGCTCATCCGCAAGAAGATGGTTAAAATGAGGCTCTGAAGGCATTTTTACAATAAGTAGGAATGTCAAAAACCTCATACATCCAAAAACCTAACCCTAGGAGATGAAGTGCCAAAAGTCATGTGGGCCCCGTTTGGGTAAGTCAGTACATCAACTTCTCGGGGTTGTAACTTTTGCATACAATCTATGTTTGGCCCACTCAATACCTCGTTAGAAAGATATATCCAAGGAATACAACTTTTGTGTGAGAAACATCAAATGAAAATCCATTTTTCTCCCCATTTCCCCCAAAAAAACATTGTTTAGGGCCTCAAAACGACTTCGGAAGTTCAGGACCCAAAAAACTGTTAAAAATAGTAAATTACCAAAATTGCCAGAAAGTTGTTTTGAGCTAGTTGGAAAAGGTGGCTGTCCACTGATATCCACCTGGATCAGGGTTCTAAACTTTCAGGTTTGTCTGAATCCCTACACGTCTTCCAAGTTGATACTGGTGGCCTCCCACCTAATCCAACTGGTTTATCTTGTATGTTTTCATGTCAGCACATCTTGTTGTTCTTCAAGGGTCGTTTTGGGGCCCTTAACAATTTTTGTTTTTGCTCACCATAGTCAAACTGTAGTCAAAGTTAGATTTTGATAATATAATGTTCATTTCTCTAAAATACCTTTCCAATGGGCTATCACGGACCTAAAACGGAGGTCGTATGCAAAAGTTATGATCCCGTAAAGTTGAGGTACCAACTTACCCATAGGGGCCCACATAACTTGTGGTGTTTCACCTCTTAGGGTTAGGTTTTTGGATGTCTAGGGTTTTGGAATTCATGAGTAATATCAAAAAGGACTTTGGAGCCTCATTGTAATGATTTTGCTCAGACAAATGCACATAGCAGCCACATATCTTCTCAGAGATAGCTACTGCCATTCAAGCAAGTGTTTCAATTTTGTAATTTAACTGTTTCAACCTATTTCATTTATTCAATAGAATATATTGTTCATTGGATATCTTTTTTGTTCTTCATATCTCTGTGTTTATTATATTCAGTCTATTAATCAGTTCGTTCTGCTCCTAAATCCAGATCGGTCAGCATTTTGCAACAACAGGGAATATTGTCGACTTTCAACTATCCATCTGCAAGGCCTATGTATTTATTTGTGTAGGATGACTCATCTCTCCGTGTTGTCTACACTCTTTTAAAGGCTTTAAATACACCCTCTATATTTAATGTGACCTAATGACTCAAAACTTTGTAGATTGCACCAAAGTTCACACAATCTTTTGTAATCTCTTTTAACGAAGCAAAACAAGGAAGAATAGGCCAGTTACACATTCTCTGTCCTAGAATTGGAACGATGTGGAATGGGGGGGAATGACCCTATTAATTTTAGTTATATATTGGATATTGAGCCATTTGTAAGTTTTATGTTTCTCCCTTTTGATAAATATGGGAAAGAGTAAACTAGACAAGGATGTCAGTTATAGTTAGACGAGGATTTCATCCTTTCAGGTTTTTCTTTTTCCTATCCTTTCTCAGCTTTACAAATAAATTGAGTTTTCTTGAATGCTTCATAAATTATATTGTAGTAGAAACCCTTAGAAAGTTGTGCATTTTAGAGTCTTTTATGATTTTGCTTATGGTAGCCATTACCGTCCTCACCTACTATGCCCCACTCACACTATGACACAAATAAACCCTCCAAACGATTTCCCTTATGTGTAAGATTGGAATTAATATTGCTCACATCCAGGGTTCGAATCCTGTAGCCGAGTGGGATATTTTTGTACCATGGAATGGGTATCCTAGGAGGGGAAAAGGGACCATGGAATTTCTAATGTCTCATAATGGAGTCTTATCTGTGTCTAGAGATATAAAGTTGGGGTCTTGTAATTTGCGTTTTTCAATCGGGTGTCCGCTAAATAATTAATTATTTTAGCTTCCATGTTTTATATTCACCCTGTATGGCTATGAATATTTTCATCACATTTTTGTCTTGTGGGTGTGTTACACATCAAAATTACTCACTTCAATAGTGTCACAAGTGTCATCATTACAAGTGTCGCATTTTGGTCGCAAGTGTCACAAATGTCAGAAAAAGCACACTATCATAATTCATATGTCATGCTTATAATGACATCGGAAGGACACTTGAAACACCTCAAACATTTGATTTGGAAGAAGAGGAATAGGTTAATAGGGTTATGAACCTCTTTCCATTTGAAAGAACCACTTAAAATTGAGTTTCAGAGGAGAACACTCCCCTATACCACTGTTAGGAGTGTTGGCGCTCCCCTATACACTCTTAGGAAGCATTATAACGCTCTGTATGCCCTTTTTGAGGAACGTTTCTACTGTTGGGAGTGTTGGCGCCCCCCTATGCATTTTTAGGGAGCGTTATAGCGCTCTGATGCCCCTTTTGGAGGAGCGCTACCTATTTTGGGCAAAAATTGGTTTGTTGAGAAGAATGAGGAAAAGATCTCTTCAATCTCTGAAGGCAGTTGGATTTGAATCCTTGGTCAAGCCATGATCCTAGGGAACATCCCTAACTGAAGGAGGAAAATCCTCAACTTACTCCAAAGACATATCAAGTGGTTGGGCCTCTCTAAACCTATATAAGCAAGCCCTCTCATGGTGAAAAGGGGGAAGAATTAGAGGCATGAAACCTATGATCTCACAGGAAACACACTTTGAAGTGGAGGAGAATAATCAGTGAAGTTATTTTCATTCTGATCGTGGGTATTTTGAGCAAGGGTTAGACAAGGAGGACTTGATGAAGCTATTGCACTCACATCTACGGTTGTAAGTTTCCTTCGTTGTTGTTCTCATCAATATAATATGCTTGGCCTGTTTCTTTCTAGTTTGTGCTTAATCTCACATGAACTTGTCTCTAATAGATAGATATGTTTCAAACTAATCTTAGTAGAGTAGGAAGTGGTTGTACTTTTGTTTGTCTACAGGGCTTATCAAGGAGCGAAAGATTGGAGCTCAACTCGGACCGTGCAGGGACAAACTCCGGTAAAAAGGTACTTCTTTTCTTATTCCTCCTCATACATTAGTTTATCTAGATCTAAAAGGAAGTCAGTGTCCATGATAAGCATCTTTTGTCTTAAGAATTAAAAGTCTAGCTCTCAAGAGGAGATCTACCTGTCCCCAGGGAGATTTTCCTTCAACAGAAATTGGCGACTCCACTGGGGACGACTCAAAACTTTCAGTTTTGATTTTCCTCACAGACCTTATCTTACCCTTTGTTGTTTTTAGACCTTGTTCACCTTGTATGTTTGATTTCATATGTTGATTGAATCTTTATTCCATCACACATACTCTGAATGACAAAGTTCAGTTGAGTTTTAGGGTTTTTTGGACATTTTTATTGGCTTTTAGGACACCAGTGCTCCCCTACCTTGTTAGCAGGGCACCAACACTCCTTGAAAGCCTTAGACAGAGCATTATAACGCTCTGGCGCCCCTTACACTAGAGCGCCAACCTCTCTTTGCAATTTTTTTTTTTACAGAATTGCATTTTCTGAGATCCAATCTCTGTTTTTCACTTGCTAAGATTCTTTGTGATTCAATGCTTCTTCCTATTGACGTTTGACATCCGTCCTTCTGAGGAATAAGCACCTTGTTATTCAGATTTTATGGCCTTCTTCCTTATTTTTGAGTTTTTCTGCTGTTGAGAGCTTGAAATCAATCCATTGCTTTCTTCTCTCCTATCTGACTGAGTGGGAACCCTGGTGAAGGGCATCGGAAATATGTGAATCATATTATTTGGTTCTTTGAGGTCATCGTTCTTAAACATCTCTCTTTTGTGTGAATTGTTTGATTTTCCTTTGATTATATTTTGTTTTCTGTTTGCTTCTTGTTCCAATCATAGCAAGAGGGTGTGTGTCGTTTGTGTGAAATCTACTTATACTTGTCTGAATCTCCTTGATCTGAAAGGGTAGTTGGTAGGAGAAGTTTTTTGCATTGAATTAATCGTCATTCGCATACAAATGATGATGATATATATTAGTGATTGGTTTGCATATTAGAAGGCATTTCTGAAATGTTTTAGCATTACATCGAATTCGATTGAGAACCGATTGATTAAGGATATTTCATATTAGTGTTTGATAGTGAAAACGACTCTTTCTCTTTCCCTTAATTAGGCATTCATTGAAAAGAAATGATTGCTTATCATCTTTCATGCATTATTTGGGAATTTGAGTCATCATTCCATCAGTTTCACTTTCATACACCCTTTGAGTAAAGAACAGTTGTAAAACGAACGCTAATTAAAAACTATCTCAAACATTTTTGTTTTTAGGATCTTCCACCAATAGTAGACTAGGGTTAGCACTTTGGATTAGGCTGTGAATACAACTCTCCAAAGTTTTCAAAACAAACATTAGCATCCTGAGCTAGGGAGAGTCAAATCCAATTGTCATATTGGTTTTCTGGGATCCCCCTCTCACACAGGGGCTACGCACAAGGTCGCATTCGGGTGAATTATAGAGATTATCCCTCTGTGGTTCAATTGTTTGTAGTGGTTAGATCGTATATTGGGGGTCACTTGAAGGTATACCCACGATTATGTGTGGGATCCTCTCGGGTTGATTTCGGACTTGTTATACTGCCCATATGTTTCGAATCGAACTGTCAACTGTACCCACCCAGGGACTCACTGCGAATTGGTGTCTTTAGTTGCCATAATATTTAGGTACTTACACAAGGTGATGGTGAAGGGAAGTCTCACTATACCTGGAACAGACATTGGTCAAACTCACTCGAGCTTCTTGGAGGGTAAATCCACAATTATTGCATGGAAGCTTACACCAAGGTGAAAGTCCGTTAAGCAGGTAACCATTGTAACTATTCCACCATATCCTAGCCCCTTATTGACTTGATCACGCAACGTTGGATTTCATCACCAACTAGTACGATCATCGAGAGAATTTTTGTTTTCTTGGTTGATTCCTAGATTTTATTAGCATATGTTGTTTCTTTTTGTTAGTTGGACCTAGTTTTTCAGTGTGTTCTGTTATTCTCCACAATTGATCCTGTAGACGATAAATGTCTTCGTTGATCACGTAGGATGCTAGGGATGCCTCCGGAAGGCTTTCAACCCTTACCTCCTAACCCTCCAGAAGACAACTACCGTAGAGAGGTAGAAAATCAATCCAACGCTGGAAGTACTATTGCTCCTCCATTAGATAACTCAGAAGGCACTTTGGTAATGGTTGAAGATCCCGCTACATCTGTGTCGGTAACTCCTCTCGAACCACTTTTGGTTCGTTTAGAATCCCTTGGGAACATCATAGATGAAGAGGTCCCATGATTACCGGAGAGGATTTTTACCGAAACATATATGGGATCCACAAAACCAATGTTTGGTGACGAGTATAGGACTTCTGTTTGTCCTAGCACCGCAGTATATACCAATCCCACACTTGCTCGTTCTGTATGGAGGACTTCATCGGGACACAATATCTATGAAAATTTTGAATCCTTTCGACAACCCTTTCATCCTCATGACCCTCCTAGTGAAACAGGACCATTCGTTCAAACCATGAATCACCCAGTTGGTCAGGTTATTAACCCTACTGTTACACTAGCACAAGTCCATCCTAATGCTGGACTCATCACCTCTACTCATCTCCAAAGAACTTCAATCTATACCCCTGTTTCTACAAGCTTTTACTCTACAGCTCCACATGTTCCACACGATCATGCTGGGACATCTGCTCACCCGAGAATGCAGACCCCTACTAACCCAACACAACCAGCTGGAGGGCAACCACCATCTAACCAAACTTTCCCTCCTAGAGGACTACCTTTCCATGGTGGGCCTATCCCTCCCGGGGGACAACCCCCTTTTCATGCTCCTCCTGGAGGGCAACCTTTGTTTTCCAGTCATACCTCGGTCATAAATCCACCGCTGGCAAGGGAGCAACCCTCGTTTGCTGGAAACCCTTCACAATCCTGGGGAGTATCTTCAAGAGGCACTTTTACTCAACCCCACATTGGGGGGCACTCATATAATAACTCAGTAGGAGGAGTATCCAATCTTGTTCCTTCCGGAACATCTTACGGACAATCTTATCCAGGCGACATCCCAAACACCACCTAGAGTTCTCCGGGACCACAGTCTTATCCTCCTCATGGGTCTAATGTGTATCCACCTCCAGGATCTACTCCTTACCATTCTCAAGGGAAAAATGTTTATCCTCCTCATGGGAAAATAAATCACCTGGCCTATAATGTTTAGAACCCACTAGGTTATGCAAATGTTTCTCATTCATCATCGAATCTTGTTTATCCTGGCCAACAAAAACCATATGTAGGAGGACCTACTAGTTACAACTATCCACCTAACCCAATTTATGGTCCTACAAGTGTTCCTATGCCGCATCAGTATCATTCGCAAATTAACCAACAACTACCTTTCCTTGCGACTCTGGATCTCCCAGACTTGTCTTGGTTAACTAATGATCCTATTTTTCATTCACCGGTTTGGCCAGTCATTCCAGCTAAACTTCCTTCTGATATTCCGAAATTTGACGGAAACCCTGGCGAAGATCTGAACAACCATGTGATGACTTTCCATTTGTGGTGTTCATCAAACTCCCTCATGGATGATTCTATACGTTTGCGTCTTTTCCAGCGAACACTTACCGGTTCGGCGGCAAAGTGGTATATTGAACTACCATGTGCTTCTTTTCATGATTTCAATTCCCTTGCTATGTCTTTCCTCATGAACTTTCAACTGCCTATTCGTTACGAGACGGGTACTAAAATCTTGAGCTCCCTTCATCAAACTAACTCTGTGCATATCTCTGACCATATTCATGAGTGAAGGTGACAACAAAGGATGATCAAGGCAGTCATTCCTGACATACTATTGGCAGAATGGTTTACTAAATCACTGTTACCCCCAATCGCTCGCGATGTCGCTATGGGAGGTGCAGTCACTGAGGAACAAGCCATCGCTCGGGCTCAGTATTTAGATTTGGTTTATTCCCAATCTGGTACTTTGTATGATTTGCTTTCGAATGTTGCTCAAGCTAATACCAATCCATCTAAGCCGCCATCCTCATCTCATGCGGATGGTGTCATCGGTTCCGTTAAAACTCAATCTTTTTCCCAATTGACCACACTCTCTTCTACATCCCCCCAAACTCATATCTTTGAGGTGAATGCAATTCAATCTGCCCCTTCACAACAATCTGGAGGTAAGAAGAAGACAAAGAATAAATCAAAAAATAATAATGAACAACCAAAAAATCAAGCTCAAACACCTGCTACCGAAAAGAAACCACAATGGAAATTAAAATTCCCATGTATCATTTGTGGTGACGATCACTACACTCGAGATTTTCCACTTCGCAATGAAGTGGCCAAAATTTTCCAAGGAAAGTCACTACCCGTTGTGCTTACTCAACCTTTTCCACAACAGCAATCCATGGTTGCTCAAACCCCCTCTCCTGGGGGCAGTTCTAGTGATCCTCATGATGAGGCCTCGTTGAGTGCACATATTTATATGTTTAATGGGATCAATTTGACCACTCTCTCTAAGACATACAACACACCATGTAACCCTAACAAAGGAAAAGACACTAATGGTACCGGTAATTTATCGGATCCATCATCATCCTCCGTTAGTCTTCCATCGGTTAATCCTTCGTCTGGACCACTTCAGATTGAAAAACCCACGTTCGAATCTATCTTACGCCCTCCTGAGAGCACTATACATAAAGCTACCTTCAATCCTAGTTCACGTGCTGCCTAGAACTACAACATTGTTGAATATTTGGCTCAAGCACCGTGTGCTATGTCTACGTTGGAAGTTCTACAGCACTGCCCCAGTCAATGTAGAACGCTCTTAGATACTCTTGGCACTGTCAATCCTAAGTTGTCCGACCATATCATGTTTAACCTGGATAATTATGCGTCTCGACTCTCCCACCAACTTGCTTTCCAAGTTGATGTTGTTGTTCACAATCAACAAATCCACCGAACTATTCTGGATGAGGGAGCCTCGACTTGTGTCATGTCTTTGGCGTGTTAGAAAGGTTTAAAATCACCAGCACTCAACAAATCCCTAACGATGTTACATACCTTCGATGGGAGAGGTTTTCATCCCCATGGGCTTTTATAGTCATTGCCCATCCAATTGGGTGGAAAAACTGTTACTGTTGATGTCGAGGTGGTCGATGCACCCCTTGATTACAACTTGTTACTTAGAAGAAGTTGGTTTTATGCTATGATTTTCGTTGCCTCGTCGGTTTTTCGATGTGTACAATTTCCTCATCAGGGAAAAATTGTCACTGTTGATCAGTTGGATTTCTGCATGACCGATGCTCACGCTCCCGCTACCAACAATATTCCTTTCTTGGGAAACCATAAGATCACGTATGAAAGCGTTGGTGTTGGCTTACTGAAATATTCTAGTCTCATGGGTACCTTCCCTACACCACTTCCACTGACTACACATTATATTTCCACCGTCGATATGATTTCAACCGCGGCTTATTAATCTTTGGAATCATCTAACCCTTGGATTGTACCTTGTCCATTGGAATTCGATGCACTAGGTGACACTGTGCCACTTAGTCTAGTCGAAACATCATACGTTTCTGTCCAGTATACTTCTCTCTTGTCGGATGAACAACATCTACTGGATTCTGACGTTTCCTCGATGAAATCACGGTTGAGTTCCTTATCATCTACGATCAACTGCATTTCCCCAATTTTTCCTTTTAATGAATCGATTCCAGAAATGCTTCGCATTAAAAAGTTACCTTAGGATAATAACCATCACCGATCCTCTTTTCTTCCCCCTCATGAAGAAATTCGGGAAGATATACACTCTATCTCCCCTCCTGATGTTGATTTTCCATCGTCTCCCATGCCTTCGTATTTTGATGATTTGGATCCAGTAGTTGACATGGTGATTTCTATGGTAGGGTTATTGGAGCCTAATCTCCTTACCCCTATCATGACCCTTGGCATGTGTTCCTTCCTGAGTGATTATCTTCCATCCAGCGAAGATCTCCTAGAAGCCATGACCGAGTTTTGTCCCTTGACATGGTATCCTTCTAGAACATTATCCTCTTGGAAGCCATGATCAAGAAGCAGTCACGAGCATAGTTTCTCTTCTTTGTGGCAAGCTCGTTAAAAAATGAAATAGAGGCCATGAGCATAGTTCTTTTCCTGTGTCAAGCTCGTTAAAAAATGAAACAGTCACCTCTCTTGAACCTTATTTTCATCCACCCTTCTCCTTTTTCTCATCTAGTCAAGAAATTGGTGACAACCTCCAAGTCGGTGAATGAATTGAAGCTTGGGGGACATGTCTCCAGCCTTTGATGATCATTTTGGATTTAAGCCACTAGCTTTCAAGCTGGGGCATATTGAGCTTAGTCTTTGTTCTTTCTCGTGCTCGAAAATACATGAGAATGCATCCGGGTAAATTTTTATCTTTTTTTCGGACCTGTATGGATACACAAAAAAGGAACTCCCTAGAGTCTCGTTTAAGCTCTTTTTAGACTCTCTAAACATGAAAAGATTGCCGAGTGATCTTGCTTCCTTTCCCACTCGTTAAAAGGTTTGAAAGGGCATCTTTTGAGTGATAATTTATCTCTTTTTTGGCCTCACGAGACAAACATTACGAAAAAAGGACAACATTGGAGTCATCTTTAAGTTCTTTTTAGACTCTCTAAACATGAAAAGATTATCGAGCGACCTTGTTCTCTTCATGCTCGTTAAATTATTTGAAGAAAACGTCAATTGAGCGACAGTTTATCTCTTTTTCAGTCTCATCAGACTACTTTACGAAAAAGGAACTAAGAGAGTTCTCTTTTAAGTGTTTTTCTAGACTCTATAATCATGAAAAACCTTCGAGTTTTCTATCTTTGGACTCATTAAAACAAACATTGGCAGGCCCATACGGGACCGAACCCTTACTTCTTCCAGTTCATTAAACAAAGGAAGAGGAACTTATCAAAGGTGAGTTATATTGAGCATGTGTTACCCTCCTCGAGCTCGTTAAATTAAAAAGACGTACTCGTCTATCTGGATGGGGGAAAAATTAAAAGAAGCAAGCCAAGCAATTTTTGAGAACATTACCAAGTAACTCTTAGAGTCGCCCTTGAACACGACACCTTGTCTTTCATGCATTTTAATCCGTTGAACCTCTTCATTGAGCCAATCCTTTGAGTTTCTTTTACTCCTTTGGGTCACCCGACGTAAGTCATAGCATCCACTGCATCATCAAGTTTTGGTCCATGTCATGTTTCTGCTGTCGTGCCTCAGTGTTCAAGGGAAGTATCCACCTCGAGAGTCAACCATCACAAATATCTTGTCTCAATACCTATGTCAGTCCATGTTCATTTGATCTACCAATTACAACTTTCTGTCCATTTCGTGTTGTTGATGGGGGATACATCAAGGCCCTCCTTCGACGAGTCTATTCCTATCGACTTCAACACATTATCCAGGGACTAGACTTAGAAACCGATTAGTACTTTGGGACCCACATGCCTCAATGGCAAGCCTCCTCACGTCCGACAGTGGGTTTACATCATTGACCTCTGATCGGATGATTCCATGGATGTTCGACTTCAGTTCATCCATTCACATTTGTTGGAATCTACTAGGGTTCCTTGGGAATCATTGACATTAATGATGATTTCCCTCGCGCTTGTTAACGGTTTACATCATTGACTGGTAATCAAGTGGTTTCTACCATGTTAGACATCAGTACATCTATTCACATGGTTAGATTCGTACTACATCGGGATCAGTAAGAAAACCCTGGGTTGAGTCATCACTCTTATATGTACTTAGCCCAGGTTGCGAAGGGGTTTCTTTTGAACAATGACACATATATTGTTACATAGATCCACTTTGTATTGGTCGTGGCTATGTCTTGTCATCTCATAGATCCACTATGTATTCTTCATGGCTACGATCAGTTCAGGTCATAGGAGTATAGATCCACACTGTATCCTCGGTGGCTATACCTTTTATCAATACAATTATGGATCCGCAGTGTATTTTATGGCAGCCATATCTTGCAAGTCTTTATCACCCAAGCATAGGTATACCTGCCTTGGGTTTGAAACATGTCATAATATTTGTTGGATGTTTGTGTGCATCTTTTGTCAGGTTCTCTACGTCTATACCCTTGCTTGAAAGTCTGCAAAGCATTTCAGTTATCAGTTCTCGTCTTCTAATGTCATACTTTGGGGGGCAATCTATTACACATCAAAATTACTCACTTCGATAGTGTTGCAAGTGTCGTCATTACAAGTGTCGCAAGTGTCACATTTTGGTCGCAAGTGTCGTAAATGTCAGAAAAATCATACTGCCATAATTCCTATGTCATGCTTATAACGACATCGGAAGGATACTTGAAACACCTCAAACATTTGATTTGGAAGAAGAGGAATAGGTTAATAGGGTTATGAACCTCTTGCCATTTGAAAGAACCACTAAAAATTGAGTTTCAAAGGAGAACGCTCCCTTATACCATCGTTAGGAGTGCTAGCGCTCCCCTATACACTCTTAGGAAGCATTATAACGCTCTGTCTGCCCCTTTTGAGGAGCGTTGCTACTTTTGGGAGTGTTGGCGCCCCCCTATGCATTGTTAGGGAGTGTTATAGCGCTCTGATGCCCCTTTTGGGGGAGCGCTACCTATTCTGGGCAAAAATTGGTTTGTTGAGAAGAATGAGGAAAATATCTCTTCAATCTCTAAAGGCAGTTGGATTCGAATCCTTGGTCAATCCATGATCTTAGGGAAGATCCCTAACTGAAGGAGGAAAATCCTCAACTTACTCCAAAGATATCTCAAGTGGTTGGGCCTCTCTAAACCTATATAAGCAGGCCCTCTCATGGTGAAAAGGGGGAAGAATTGGAGGCATGAAACCTATGATCTCACAGGAAACACACAGTGAAATGGAGGAGAATAATCAGTGAAGTTATTGTCATTCTGATCGTGGGTTTTTTGAGCAAGGGTTAGACAAGGAGGACTTGATGAAGCTACTACACTC
Organism: Picea mariana; assembly: GCA_032191745.1. Taxonomy (NCBI): domain Eukaryota; kingdom Viridiplantae; phylum Streptophyta; class Pinopsida; order Pinales; family Pinaceae; genus Picea; species Picea mariana. The sequence continues at coordinate 95,807 of JASDQU010010514.1, read as the reverse complement.
GCATCTACGGTTGTAAGTTTCCTTCGTTGTTGTTCTCATCAATATAATATGCTTGGCCTGTTTCTTTCTAGTTTGTGCTTAATCTCACATGAATTTGTCTCTAATAGATAGATCTGTTTCAAACTAATCTCAGTAGAGTAGGAAGTGGTTGTACTTTTGTTTGTCTACAGGGCTTATCGAGGAGCGAAAGATTGGAGCTCAACTCAGACCGTGCAAGGACAAACTCCGGTAAAAAGGTACTTCTTTTCTCCTTCCTCCTCATACATTAGTTTATCTAGATTTAAAAGGAAGTCAGTGTCCATGATAAGCATCTTCTGTCTTAAGAGTTATAAGTCTAGCTCTCAAGAGGAGATCTACCTGTCCGTAGGGAGATTTTCCTTCAACATGGTGCATAGTTGTTTGGACAACTCTCTAGGAGTGTTGAGGTTGGTCTCACTCTGCAATGCCATTTATATTTTTGACAGTCTTGTCATCTAATTTTTGGGTTTATTTAATATTCATTCTATTGATGGAAATGAGCAATTGATACATTGGCTCATTGTCTTTTATTATCTAATAACAACCCTATACATTTCCCAACCAAATTGGCTTGCAAAGAGATAGTTGATATCATAATACATGAAGTACCAATGTTGAAATATCATAACACATGAAGTACCAATGAATTTGTCTTTAAGTTTTTTTAGTTCCTTCTCTTTTTTTCACTGTAAAATATGAGTTTGAACTCGTGGATTAAGTGATTGAGCAAGTAGAAATCACTTATAATCCTCACTTTCACCCAGTTCTTGTATTTTCTTATATTGCACAACAATTGTCTGGTGCACCTGGTACCAAGATTCACAGTATGCCAAAGGGTTAATTGCAAAGCCAACTCTTCTACACGTATTGTATGATTTGATTATTCACTTTTCTATGCATTTGCATTATCACTTTTTTTTTACATATGAAACAAAACTGAGGTAGCTATCAAATCTTTACTACCAATCTCTACTATCCAAACTGTTTCTTTAAAATTAATTTGCCACAACAACAAATAATACCTTTACACTATCCAAATTTTATGTAGTGACTAGGTTCCGTGACATCAAAATGAGTTCTAGTATTTATAAACATGTGAGGAGGAATTTTAAATGTTTCAACTTTCAATCCATGAATGTGAAGTAGTGTGGTATAATGGAATTCATCATGCAATACCAACAACAATTCTGTAAGAGTATTTAGAAGTTGGCATCATGTTCCATCCAGATTCCTTATAAACTTTTGGGGACCAACATCATCTATGAATTGTCATATGAATGGACACCATAGTAACCATAACATGTTGTCAATAAGATATTAAACGATTCTAATAAGTAGTTGAAGATTATAAATGAAGAAACAGAAAAGGAAGAACCAAAGGAAGACTTTTGGTTAAGGTGGTTTATTACATGTATTAAGTTTACAATCTATACTTTCTGAAATCCGAAGATTGTGTTACAAATATTTATCATAATTAATCGATGATTTTTTAGATTGGTGGCAAGTAGTAAACTCCATTGTTTTGAATAGTTCTACTTGTGGAATGAAAGCATTTATTTGATGTTTTTTTGAAATAGGAATTTGTGAAATACATAGTGTAATAGGAATGAATAGGAATTTGTGAAATACATAGTGTAATTATCTATGCTATCGATCTCTCTTGCAATTGCAGTCTCCTCTATTGATTTTCCCATTACATCAACAAACACTAGTTTCTGAAATATATATGAATGAATTTATTTTATATTATCGTGTGTAAGGAGCTTTTCTAAGTTCCCATTGCCTTCTTATTTGGAAGGGAGTACATAAAATTTCATTGTTTAAGCCATGATAAAGCAATGTATAGTGTTACATAGAGAGTAGTCAAATGTATTTACGTTTACGGGCAATAAGATGGGTCATATACTTATATTAATGATAAAAAAAAGATGAATCAATTCTAATATTAGCTTAAATTAAAAACTTATTTCTAAGAAAACAAAAAAAATATTATCAAAATGCAATATAAATATTCGCAAAACCAAATCAATGTGGATGTTCATTAAATCTTTGGAGAACCAAATTAATGTGGATAACATTTTTTAATTTAATGTGGATGCCAATTTTTTAGATTTATGTGAACCCTTATTAAGATAAGGTTCAGATAAATCTTGTAATAATATTGATAAATTGGTAACATAGTGTAAGTACAATTTCATTCATTTAAGTAAGGTGAGTAATAACAGTGCAACACACTGTAGTTCGTTTCCAACATATATACCCATTATGTTCGACGTTCCCTTCCCCCAATTCGGGGGTATGCTAATTAATTTTGAAACATGACTCTCACTACAAAGACATACTTTGAATCATTAATTTAAACAAGAATGTTAGTTAACACCCCTCATGCACCCCAATTTAATAAGAAAATTAAACCAATTTACAATTCCTTAAATTTGATCTTTGGAGGATTAGGTAGAAATGAATAAATTAATCACTAAATTTTTACAACAAGATTTTTATTTGACTTTAATGAAATCCTATGGCACATTTAACCATGCAAACCAATTTTTTAAGGCGTTGTCTAATTGTTTTACGTTTTTCCCTCTTTGTCGAAATCCCGCAACATAAATCGGCACCAAATCACAACTTTATGTTGTTTAAATTACATTTTTGAATGCACAAATGGATTTAGCGTGTTGAAAAACTCCTAAAACACTCAGATTATACAGATTTAACCACTCAAATATGTAGATCCAACAATACATGACACATTTTAATTTCACTCACTTTAACATGACACTATTTAACTTCACACACTTCCTTATATAGACAAACACCATACCATGTGAATTGGACCCCACAATAATAAATAATAATTATCACGTTTAACATAACACTTTTTAAAATCACTCACTTCCTTATACAGACAAATTCTCACCATACCATGTGAATTGGACCCCACAATAATAATTATCACGTATTGACAAACAACTTACCCCTTGTGACCATTACCTCCTCCACAAATTATGAGGTTGCCTTCTTGTCAATGTACCATATAATTGTCCATGATTGACAAACATGGTCCCCACAATAATAATTCTCGTTGGATAATTAATTTCAATAATACATGTACTTCACTCATGGAATTTTTTTCTTGGAGTTTTGCAATAATACATATACTTTGCCTATGGTCTCTTGCAATTTTGCAATAATACATGTACTTTGCCTATGAATTTTGTTATAAGTTTTGGTCAAGTTTATGGAAAATATAATTGGAAGATATAAAAATTTTACTCGTCGGAAAACTCCTAAAGTATTTAGGATATATAGATTTAACTATTTAAATATAGAGATCTAACAATATCTCCTCAAATATCTTGTCAGATTTTGAATAAATATCTCCAAAAAAAAAATACACAAAAAATAACACATTTAAACTACAACATATTTTTAACATGACAACTTCACTCACTTCAACATGACACTTTTTAACTTCACTCACTTACAAATTCTCACCATACCATGTGAATTGGACCCCGCTATAATAAGTGTCACGTATTGACAAACAACTTATCCCCTTATGGTCTCTTGGAGTTTTGCAATAATACATGTACTTTGCCTATCGAATTTTGTTGTGGGGCCAAATTTTTGGAAAAAACAACCGGAAGACATTAAAACATTAACTCTCCGGAAATATGCCCACTTATACTCATCGATTCCAAGAAACGAAATCTTTGTATTCAATGTATTCAATGTAACATGTGGTGTTTCAATACAATGTATTCAAAAAATTGTATTCAATGTAACATGTGGTGTTTCAATACAATGCCAACAAAGATATCCATTTGTGTTACGCTTTTTTCAACAATATATAAAATTCTAAATTAAGATCGATTAGTATACAAATGTTTACTTAAATTATGATGATGTTTTTTTGGTTTATAAAAGGGCACAAATATAATATTGCATCTAAATTAGTATTATAGATTAAAAAATTGCATTAAAATATTTAGTGCCAATAAAAACATATAACGAAAAACAAACATAAATACTTATGCATTTTATGTCTATGCTTGCATTGTTAAAAGGAACGTCTTTTAATGTAAACTTTAATGTAAGTGTCGGGACATTTGTATCATACATATTGCATTTGCATAGATGTAGTAAGAATATATAGTTGTATCGAGAATAATGTAGAGTTGTAATAAGAATAATTGCAAAGTTGTAGTATGAATAATGTATATTTATGATCCGGATTTTATGAGCAGAACGAAATGAATACAGATTATTAATAGGTGCTTAACACGAAAATAACAGAGATACAGTAAAACTGGTTTTTAATTAAATAACGAAATAAGCTGAAACTGTAAAAATGCAGCGGAAACAAGCTTGCTGGAATGGTGACGGCTTATCTCTAAGAAGAGATGTGACGGCAGTGCACATTCGCAAGAAGATCGTTACAATGAGGCTCTGAAGGCCTTTTTACAATAAACAGGAATGCCAAAAGTCCTAGACATCCAAAAACCTAACCCTAGGAGATGAAGCGCCAAAAGTCATGTGGGCCCCGTTTGGGTAAGTTGGTGCATCAACTT
>JASDQU010010514.1:75461-86868 GCA_032191745.1 Picea mariana | reverse complement strand
AGATCTATCCAAGAACTACAACTTTTTTCCGGAGCAACATCGATCTACGATCCATTTTGCTCCACCGTTTTCCCAAAAAACATCGTTTAGGGCCTCAAAATGGCCCCAGAAGTTAAAACTGCTAAAAATAGTAAATTACCAAAATTGCCAGAAACATGTTTTGGGCCAGTTGGAGAAGGTGGGTGGCCACCGATATCCACCTGGATCAATCTATAACATGAATATATGAAAAATAGTGGAAAAAAATAATGTAGAGTTATAGTAGGAATTTTGCAAAGTTGTGGCAAGAAAATTGCAGAGTTATAACATGAATATTGAAGAATAATGCAGAGTTGTAACAGGAATACTTGCAAAGCATAGCAAAGGAATAACCTATTGGCTATTTTCAGTATGAATAAATTATCTTACAATTGAACACTCTTGTTGAAAGAACAAAGACTATATTGTTATGTTTTAGTTATTGAATAATGCATTGAGTGTGTTTCAGAGTTTGGGATTTTTCTCCCATAAGGATTTTCCGTGAGATATTGTGATATTAATGGTTTGTACATTTCATGTGTTTCCAATGGTTATTTTTTAGGTTTATGCACATTCTTCTCTCATAGATTAGTTTAGGAAGCATATTCCATAACTCTTCTCTCATAGATTCTGTAGTCGAGCATCTAAATGCATTTAATACTATCGTGACCTAGTTGATCTTAGTTGGAGTGAAGATGTATCAGGAGGATCATTGTATGACCCTTTTGTGTTCTTTTCCAAATTCATGGGACAACCTCGTAATGGCCATTGGAAGCACTGTAAAGACATTGGTGCTCCATGAGGTCGTGGCTTCTTTATTCTCAGAGGAGAAGAGGAAGAAATCTTCTGAAACCACCAGTAAGGCCTTGTATTTTCATGGAATATCAAAGAAGAAAAGAAAGAAGAGAGAAAATGATAGATCCAAATCCTGTGGGAGACATAAGTCTTCTACAATGTCCAAGGAAAAATGTTGTAACCACAATAAGGTCAAGCATTTCATAAGGGACCAGAAGGAAGAGAAGAAGAAGAACGATTCTAATCATGATTTTAAAAACTATTCTCAAGAAGATGGTGGAGATGCCTTTGTTGTTGCTTTGGAAACCTGTGCAGGCTAGAGTGCATGATTGATAGACTCTGGAGCTTCCTTCCATATGAATTCCCATCGGTATTGGTTTTCATTGTATGAGAAATATGATGGTGGGATGGTATACCTTGGCGATGACTCTCCTCTCAACATAGTTGGTCATGGAAAAGTCTTAATCAATTTATCTGATGGGAGAGTAAATGGGACCAATGGAGTTTTGTACATTCTAGGTCTGACACTAAACCTACTATTAGTAAGAACACTTAATGATGCAGGTGTGTAGGTTGTTTTCTCTGATAGAGGATGTAACATGGTCTGAGGAGCTATGGTACTCACTAAGGGTATTTGTGTCGAAACTTTGTTCCATCTTGATGTGTGCACTATTGAGTGTAATAATTATTTGATTTTTGTAGCAAGGAGTTATATAGGATCTACAACTTCACAACCAGAACCTTCTAATCAAGTTACTCCTTCAAAAAGAAAGTTATCTGCAGAGAAGACAATGTTATGGCACCGAATATTGGGCCATATAGGTGAAAAGAGCATGTTGGGACTTCGTTTTGTCATGTTTTAATGCAAGTTCTAATCATTTAATTTGATTAACTAGCCCCGTTACATACCTGGTTTTCCTGTACTTGGTGTAAAAGTGTAACCTAAGAAGAGCCCATGAGGTAGTTCAATACTTATGCATATTTTGTACGTTCTTATTAGTGAAAATGTGTAAATTTATTAAAAAGAGATCTTCTAATGGTGTGATTTGAATAAACAGGTTGGGTGACTAGGTAGCCTTGATCGTTGACATTTCCAGTCATCCCGTACTAGAGTAAAAGTCGAATTTTGAAGTCTTCTAGAAGAAAATCGGGGACATGGGTTTTATGGGGAACGTTGTTGACATGCGGAAATGTGAGTAAGAATTTTCCCATCTTGCACGTGTGGACCTCAAGCTCAAGGGGAATATTTCGGGAAACAGAAAAATCTCAAACTGCCAACTTGCACCTCGATTTTTGTGCACATGGAAGCAAATCTGAAGATTATAAAACATGGGTTTTTCTCCTAGAATGACAAATTAGCTCTCCACTAAGCCATTTTCAAAAATTCACGACGGTTACTGGAAGGCTCTTTGGAGTGGATTAATAAAAATAACACAGTTTTTCTATTATAGTTTGGTGCCAACATGATTATCTAATTCCGGTATCAATGAATGTCCAAGTCTAGTACCACCATTTGCGTACTGTTGTGATCCAGTACCATCTACCTGTCATGATTTGGTACCAATATAGAGAGCCGAAAGTACCAAGTTTAGCTCCAGATCGCCCAAGATAATTGGTGGATGTTTATTTGTTAGAATAGTTTGTTGATTGCCTCATTCTCATGCACTTTGTGTCATGAGGATGAAGCTAAAAGATCTAACCGAATAATTAAATTTAAACATTTGACTGATTTGCAAATCATATCACCTCCTTGTGTTTCACGACTAAGACTGTTTAAATAGTCACGGCAAGGATGGTAGAAGAGAGGTAGGAGAGTTAACATATTACCAACATGTGAAGCAACGTGTGATGTTACAGAACATATTCCGAGTGAAGCCTAATAGAAGAACGTCATTTATCTCCATGTCTTGATTGTCTATGATTGAATATGAGTTGAGTTGTTAATAAAAGTTTGATGTTATGTTTTGAGATTTGAGTGAGAGTAATGTGTGGGTTGTAGAAAAGCCTCCTGTAGACTTCAGTAGCTGACCTGTTGAAGCAGCAAGGGCCCACCACCCAACAAAGGTCTGCATCTTCATAGATTACCATTAGTATTTGTTTTCAATAGTGTAAACATTAAGTTAACTGAAGCTTTAACTCTGTTAGATGATAGTAGTACAGCTTAGACTAGGATTTCCATTATATAATTGTTTAGAGATCTTTACTTGCTCTGTTTTTGCATATGCTCTATTTTTATGAATTTGGTTTTTAGACATGAATGTTGGCAGCAGTGGTCAGACATATTTGAAGGAGAACTAGTGAAGTCCACAACAACACATTGTGAACCACAACATATTCAGTATATTGACTATTGAACTACCCATGCTATGTCTTGATGATTGATGTGTGATTTCTCTTTCAAAAGTGTGGATTGCATAGTTAGTTTTTTGGGTCAGATAGCAGAGTTGATCTATCAAACCAACTCCATCTCATACTTGCCTATGATCATAATGGAGTAGATAGCCTCTCTGTGAAAGACAACCAAGTGCATTTTAGTTTGCTATTTTGTTTTGTTTCCAACATACAGAATTTAGAATAGCTCTATACTCATGACATTAGAATTATCTTTCTTACTGGTGTCTTGTAACTCTGTTGATTATGAATCCCAAATTGATAATTAAATGTGTGCATTATACTAATCATATAATTTCCACAACAGGGCATACGTGCCTTGAAAAAAAAAAATGTGTTGATGGATCAAATGATTGTACTCTTGAATTTGGTTTATGTGAGCATGAATATGTGGAAAATAGAACCGTGTGTAGTTTTATTCTGTTTCTCATAAATCTTTTGGGTTGTTGGACTTAATTCATTATGATGTGTTTGGTCCAATTAAATTTTCTTCTATTTATGAGGCTTTGTATTATGTGTCATTCATTGATGATTATTCTAAAAGGACATGGGTATATTTTTTTAGAACTAAATCTGAGGTGTTTGTTGGTTTAGGAAGCTTAAAGATTTCTTGGAAAATCACACTAGTAGGAAGATTAAGGTGTTGAGGATTGATAAAGTACAATGAGTTTGGTATTACAAAGTTTGATAAGTTTTGTAAGGATAATGAAATTGAAAAACATAAGACAACTCCATATACCCTTTAGCAGAATGGTTGAATAAAAAGTTGATGGATATAGCTAGGAGTTTTCTTAATGGAGTTGGATTAGAGAAGAAGTTCTAGGAAGAAGTAGTTGCTACTGCATGTCACTTGATTAATAGGTCTCCCACATTATCTCTTATAAACAAGACCCCTATCGAAGTCTGAACATACAAGAATCCCTCACTTTAACATCTTCATGCTTTTGGTTTTGAGGAATATGCTCATGTGGCTAAGGAGAAGTGGTCTAAGTTGGATAAAAAGGTAGTGAAATGTATCTTTATTGGCTATGTTGTTGGTGTGAAAGGATACAATATTTAGGATCATATGGCTAGAATTTTTTTTTTTTTGTAGAAATGTTATTTTCACAGAATTTAATCCTTCTCCCAAAGTGGTGCAGCCAAAAGATAATGAGAAGAAGCCAGTGGTTCAACTACCACCCAAGATTGATAAAAATAAACCAAAAAGTGAACGATAATTGAAGGACCTGACGAGGAGGACTGTTCAAAGAGTTTGGAAGAAGAGAAAGAAACTCCACCTAAAAATTTAAGGAGGCCCACCCAACAAAGAAGGAAACCAAACATATATAATTACAGTCCTTCTAATTTCTAATGTATATTTTCTTTATATGTTAACACTAATGAGCCTAGAAATGTGAAACAACAATGGAGATGAAAGATAAGGAGTCCTAGAGACTGGCCATGGATGAAGAAATTGCTAGACTTAGGAATAATGATAAATGGGACTTGGTCCCATGTAACATGCTTGATGGGAGAAAACCCATTGGATGTAAATGGGCGTTCAAAAAAGAAGAATAGTTTAAATGGAAGTGTTGAAAAGCACAAGGCAAGGTTGGTTGCAAAAGGATATTCCTAGGTTGAGTGGATTGACTTTGGTTATATTTTTTTCGCAGTTGCTAAGTTGACATCTATTAGGTTCCTATTATCTAGCAGTGCCCTTTGATTTAACGATAGAATAGATGGATGTGGAATTTGCATTCCTAAATGGAGATCATGAGAGATAAATTGAATAAAAGGTTTTGGTTGAGCCAGAGTAAGTGTGTAAATTTTTTGCTGCAACATTTTTGTATGGCAGATTGCAAACCATTGAGTGTTCCACTTTCCGTGGGAACTTATCTTTCAGTTGGACAATGTCCTACAACACCCACGGAGATGGAGGATATGGTTTTTTTTCCTTATGCTAGTGAAACTGTTATTTTGATGTATGTTATGATTTGTACTAGACTAGGGATTTCCCAAGTAGTGGGAATCTTGAGTTGATTCATGGCCAATCTTGGACATGAACATTGGGATGAAATGAAGAGGGTGTTCAAATATTTGCGAGGTACTTCTAAATATTCCATTTTCTATCATAATGATGTTTCAGGGGGCTCACACTCAGTGGATATACATGGTTATGTTGATTTTGATTGGGCAGGGGATGTAGATAGAAAGAGATCTACAAAAAAATATGTGTTTCGATGGTTTGGTGGAGAAATGAGTTGGATGAGAAAGAGACAACAAATGATTTCTTTGTCCAATGAAAAGGTAGAGTATATGGTATGTACTCATGCATGTACGGAGGCCATTTGGATAGTGAAACTTTGTTCAAAAGTAGGGCTAAGTTAGAGAGCTATTATAGTTCAATGTGATAGTAACAATTCCATTTGCATAGATAAGAAACCAACCTTTCATGCAAAGACAAAGCATATAGATATCCAATACCATTCATTAGGGACATGGTAGAGGATGGAAATGTGATACTAAATAAATTTGACAACTTGCATAATGTTGCAGATGCATTGACGAAACTGGTGAGCACAAGTAAATTCAAGTGGTGATGTGAGTCTATGGGACTTATGGGCCCTAACAATTAGCTCATAGTTTGATGCATTCTCACTTGTACCCATGCAAGGTATATGAAAAGTGGGATAATGTTGAGACAAGTGTGTCATACACCTTACAGAGCTATAACAAGAATATATTACAGAGTTGTAGCAAGAATAATGCAGATCTACAACAGGAATATATTGCATAGATGTAGCGAGAATAACGCATAGTTATAGAAAAAATATATGTAGCGTAGTGGCAAGGAATAATGGAGAGCTATAACAGGAATATCATAGAGTTGTAGCAAAAATAATGCAAAGCTACAGCAGGAACATTGCAGAGTTGTAGCAAGAATAATGAGGAGTTGTAGTAGGAATAATTGTAGAGCAGAAGCAAAGACCAGTAATAGGGAATAATCTGATGGTTGTTTCCAGTATGCCAAAATGGTAAACCATAAATGGTTTATGGTTCTACTATGCTTATTTATTAAGTGTTAGGACTAGAGAAAATGACAAAGAGTAAGTTTTAACTTACTATTATGCTGCCAAATTTTCTCTACAATTATGCTACAACTGAACACTCTTGTTGAGAGCATAAAGATTTTGTACTGTAACCTTTTAGTTGTTGAATAACACATTGAGTGTGCTTTAGAGTGTGGGGGTTTTCTCCGAGAAGGGTTTCCCCCAAGATACCATGTTGTTAATGGTTTGTTCATTTCATATATTTGCAACTCTTATGATTTTTGTTTTCTTCACATTCTTCTCTCATAGATTAGTTTAGGAAGACATGATAATTTAAGACAATGCTATTAGTAAGAACAATAATACTCATTAAATCTCCTATGTTTTGATTTTTTTTTTACAATAATAAATTTTAAATTAAAATTATTTTAGAGTATATATTATTAATGTCTAATTTTTTAATGTAAAATAATAAAAAAAATATTATAATAAAACTAATATCATCCTATAAAAAAGGAGAGTTTGTAGGATAAATAATTAATGCAAATTACATCATTTTTAAATCACATTTAACTTAAAATTTGACATAAGACACTCTAGGTTGAAACGTTTTTGCTACTTAATTTGTCCATCCTAATTTCTATCACTTTATGGGAAATAATATCACCATGGGAAGCCATTCATGTCAAGGTTTTGAGTAAAAACTCCACATGATTCTTATAATTGTTCATTTTGATTATTTTACTAAATTAAATTTCTTTAACTCTTTGTGAAAACACTAGGAAGGTGTTTAATACTCTTTAATTTATTGGGAAAACATTTTTTGAAAAACTAATAGATTGTGATTAACACCTTGGATGTGGCAGTTAGGTTGATATAAAATTTCATAAATAACATGAATTTATTAGTCACATACTTTTTTAATTCAAAAATTCAATTTAAGGTTAAACAAAATTATTAAATTAATTTTCAATTATAAATTCATATTAAATTAAATTAAAAATAATTAAAACATTAAATTTAAATTTCGATTAAACAATATTATTAAATTAATTTTTAATTATACAATTATATTAAATTAAATTAAAAATAATTAAAACATTAAATTTAAATTTAATAGGAAGAAATTAATTTTCAATTACATAATTATATTAAACCAAAAATATTAAATTTAAATTCAATATGAAAACATCATTTTAAATAAAACATTCACAACTTCAATGTCTAACATTTACTTAAAACCTAAATTAACAAATCAATATCATAGTTTTCATTACCTAAATGAACCATTATAATTTATCATAAATATGAACCAAATCAATATCATTATTTCCATTATTTAAATGAACTATTATAATTTTCTTTTACTTGCTTCATAAATATGAAATATAGTTGTTTTCTTCAATGTTTTTTTTTACTAAGAAAAACTCTTATATTAAGTAAATATAACACTGTCTTTTTTTTTTAGAAACTACAAAATGTAATCATGCAGCAAACAAGAAGTTTATCAGCTTTTGTCTCTAATACATCTTATGTCTTATTTTTTAGAAATTAAAAAATGTAATCATGTAGCAAACAAGAAGTTTATGAGCTTTTGTCTCTAATACATCTTATGATCCTGTAATCATTACTCTATACATGTCTATGTCCAGAATACAAAAAAGTTATTTCCTCTTTATATCTGAAATATACAAAATACCAGTGTAAAATAGTCCATTGATGATTTTTCTAAGCACTGATTTCAATTCTTTAAAAAATTTCTTGTTGTCCATCTACTTCCTGTGACCAATATATGCAACCTTCTTCCATAGAAAGTGCTTCCTTTGATAATCGATCAGCTACCCGATTATATGTTCTGTATATATGTTGGGCTTTGATTTGTTGGAATTGTCTGCTCAGTGCTCTAATCTTGTTCATCCATGACTGCAATGATATCACGAAGATTATTGTTATTAGTACACCAATCAATAATAATCTTAGAGTCACCCATCAAAAGTAACCTTGGTACCTGTTTAAGATATGAAAAATATAATATTAACCAAAGTGCCAACATCTCTCCTTTTGTATTTGTTCCTTTCCCACAATTCATTTTTAGTTTATAGGTGCCCAATAAAGGACATTTCAGTCCCAGCCCCACATTTCATTCCTCTTTCCTTTGATGCGCCATCAAAAAAACCTACTACCCCACCCCAATCAAAATCTGGTGGTCTATCAATCCTTTTGTGAGAAGTGTCCAGTGTTAATTTTTGTTCCCCCAGATCCTGTAGTATGTAATTGCACACTCTAATTTTTAGTTTATAGGTGCCCAATAAAAGACATTTCAGTCCCAGCCCCATATTTCATTCCTCTTTCCTGTGATGCCCCATAAAAAAAAACCTACTACCCCACCCCAATCAAAATCTGGTGGTCTATCAATCCTTTTGTGAGAAGTGTCCAGTGTTAATTTTTGTTCAACTTTTTATCTGTATTGTCAAAGTGTTAAAGGTTTTTTTTTCAGCATTGATATAACTAGGAATAATATAATGATTTGTTATCTAAAAAATAATCTAAATTTGTTATCTGTAAAGTGTTGAAGGATTTTTTTCATCATACTGAATTTATTATTCAAAAATACAATTTCAACAAGTGTCAACTGTGTATTGAGTTTATAATAAAACATATTGAATCCATCAACAGCATGTCAATTTCATCATTTAATTAATTTTTTAATAGTACAACTTTATTCTACCATAAACCAGTAGACACTACGTACTATGTAAATAGAATTAGTTTTAAAAATGTTATTTTATTTTAAACTTTAATATTTTTTTTAGATTTTAATGAATATTAAAATTTTAATTGTTAACTTGTCATTTTATTTTTAACATGTATTTAAAACACATAAATTTATCTCTTTTATTTTGAAGACAATTTCATATTTTACAAAAATAATATCTAGAAAACCTTTACACTAAATTGTCAGGTTTACACGACGATTTTCAATATCCCCCAAAATAGATGGTTGGCTAGTGCATAATTTATGGAGACATCCGGAGAGGAGATGAATCAATAGCATTACAGACGGGATTTAAGTATGTGAAAAAATTAAATCCCACCGTCAGCTCTGTTTATGTTATGAACGAATAAGAATAAAGAAAAATAATTTAAATATTTTTAAAAAATATAAAAATTTTATAATTTAAAGTTTATGGTTAAAATTTACACTAATAGGTGTTCAATGTGTTCAATGGACATAGCTATTGCGATATTGTTACTAGATTTTGCCCAAATTTATATAACTGAATCTCATAAAAAAAAATACCAAAACATAAAACATGTTCTACATAGCCATTAATGTCATGGTGGATGAAATAAATATGTGGAAAAGTGTGCACTCACCTAATCTTTGTTAAATGAGGTGGTCATCATAAAATCATACATGAAGTTTATTAGATGACAGTCATCATAAAGGGGACATGAATTAAATATGTAGAAAAGTGTGCACTCACCTTATCTTTGTTAAATGAGGTGGTCATCATAAAATCATACATGAAGTTTATTAGATGACAGTGATCATAAAGGGGACATGAATTAAATATGTAGAAAAGTGTGCACTCACCTAATCTTTGTTAAATGAGGTGGTCATCATAAAATCATACATGAAGTTTATTAGATGACAGTCATCATAAAGAGGACATGAATTAAACATGTTCTACATAGCCATTGATGTCATGGTGGATGAAATAAATATGTAGAAAAGTGTGCACTCACCTAATCTTTGTTAAATGAGGTGGTCATCATAAAATCATACATGAAGTTTATTAGAAGATAGTCATCATAAAGGGGACATGAATTAAACATGTTCTACATAGCCATTGATGTCATGGTGGATGAAATAAATATGTGGAAAAGTGTGCACTCACTTAATCTTTGTTAAATGAGGTGGTCATCATAAAATCATACATGAAGTTTATTAGATGACGTCATCATAAAGAGGACATGAATTAAACATGTTTTACATAGCCATTGATGTCATGGTGGATGAAATAAATATGTGGAAAAGTGTGCACTCACCTAATCTTTGTTAAATGAGGTGGTCATCATAAAATCATACATAAAGTTTATTAGATAATATCATCATAAAAGAGGACATGAATTAAATAGATGAGAATGTGTAATTGTGAATTTTTTTTAATTTAATTTTGATTTGAATTTGATCAAAAATTATTAAAATTTTATATTTAAGTGATTATATTTATATAATGAAACTATTAAACAGAAAATATCCCCATATACTTATTAACTCCTCCACAAATTAGAGGCTGCCTTCTTCCCAAGGTACCGTGTGAATTGGACCACGCAATAAGATGTTTTATCCGTGACTTGGCACACATCCCCGGAATGTTCAATTGCCCACCAACTGGTCGTTGGATAATAAATTTCAATAATACATGTCCTTCGCTCATGGAATTTTGCTCTGGAGTTTTGCAATAACACATATGGAGTTTAGCAATAACACAACGATAACACATATGGAGTTTAGAAATAATATAACGGAGTAAGTTAATTTAGGAGCAATCTTTCTTTTTTTAAGGTAAAAAATGAGTTTCAATCTGATTAGATTTTCAGGTGTAGCATGAGTTTGGCATGATCAAAATTCCATACAATTCAAAACTCTAGAAGTTTTGTTCATTTTAAATCAAATCAAATACTCAAAAATTAATCAAATTTTTAAATTAACCAAAAATTTAAAACCACATCGCCAAAAAAAACATACCCAAAAAACAACTCCAGAGAAAATTGCTCCCAAGTTAACAAGACATATACTTTGCCCACGGAATTTTGTTCTCAGAGTTTTGGCCAAGGTGTAAAAAACCAACCGGAAGAAATCGCCGGAAAAACGAGGGAATGGGGTGTGCCCCATAGTCGACACCTACAAATATGCGCACTTATACTCATCGACTCCCAGAAACGATTCTTGTAATCAGAGTTTTTGTTGGACAAACTTCCTTCAATTTCATTTGAAATGGGTTTAATCAAAGATCGGCTGGGAAGCCGATATATAATGCAGCAGTTCATTATTAAATTAGTTTGCTGCTTGGGATGGCTGTCTGCTATTGCTTCTGGACAATTTCAATTAAGTGAAAGTGTATCAGGCGCTGTGAGTTTTCCCGATTTAGTGATCACGTGTTTAG
>JASDQU010010514.1:60054-74521 GCA_032191745.1 Picea mariana | reverse complement strand
AGTTTTCCCGATTTAATGATCACGTGTTTAGGAAATCTAGCGGTTTTCTATTCAAGTATTTTGAGAGGCGGACTTTACTTGGAGATGGGTGCCAAAGATGCTCTGACCATGATAACAGGTCGGATAAAGTTGAAGAAGATAAAAGGGTTGGACATAAATTGTTTTGGACAGACCACTTGTAGGGAAGAAGATCTATCAGACTGTTCCGTTCTAATGCTGTCACGGGAGACTCCCAGTTGTTCGATGAAGCAATTCGTGGAGTATAACGCCAATGTTTATCATGTCTGGTCCGTTCTCGTGCAATACTTCCCTTTTGAATCTATACCACTCACTGTAGAGATCTGCACTTGTCTCTTAAGGGAGAGAGACCACAGTTTCGACAATAGTAGATGCGGATGCATTGTATTCTGGGCAGGCGTGAATGAGGTCATCACCACCATGCTTGCTCAACAGATCCCCAGAACACTAAAACGACTACCTAATGACCTGTGTCTACTGCCATCTCTCGACTGCCTGAAAAATGGCTGCCATGGGTGCAACAGTGGCCTATTGCATGTGGAGGAGACTGATGTATTTCCTGTGGAGGAGACTGATGAATTGCTTGTGGAGAATATTGGAACAAAGAAGACACTGAGAGAGGGTGACTCCAAGATGGACTGCCCTGCTGCAGTCTGTAGAACACCTTATTCAACCATCCTTAAAGAGCCAGCTACATGCATCTGCATTCCAGTGCGTCAGGAGGGCAATGACAGAAATACTGATCGCTGGACAGAGTTACTGATCGGATCTTTCAAGTCTAAATATTACGAAACCAGAGGAGCCATAATCAGACGAGAGATAAGCAGCGTTTCAGATGACCTCGAAAACTATTTGGCTCGGAGCGGCAAATGCTATGCAGTAGAAGAATACAGCGTTCTTTCCTTAATCGTGCCAAGGTCGGTAGAAATATTAATCAATCTTGGAGTAACATTCTGGTTCAAAGTGGATGGATTCTCTAGCGCTCTGGTAGCTAGAAGAGCAGTGAGAGACTATATTGTGGACAACACAACAAGAGGGTTTGCTGCTCATGTGTTTATAGCCAAAGCTGAGGCCGGATCTAATAACGATCACAGCAATGTTTACCAACTGTTGTCATTCAGAGGTAATCTTTGGAACCCGAGAGCCTTATCTGTTATAGTAGGTTTTTTCAACTTGGCATGTTCTATTACATGGGCGGTGCTTGTAGCATTGGAAGGAGACAGTAACAAATGGTATCATACGCATTCCAGGCCACCCTCTAATCCTAGACTTCTTGTGATATTTGTAGCTATTGCTATTGCTTTGGGCATGGACTGCGTTGATTTGTGTTTATATTTGCCTTATGCAAGATCGAACTTCGAAGGATGGCTTGATTTTAGTTTATATTTACTAAATGTGAGATCGAACTTCAAAGGATCGCTCAATTGTAGAAGAAAGACTCGGATACTTTGCACAATGATAGTTTTTGAAATATTGTGCATTGTCTCATGCACAGTGGTATCAAGAGCTTTGGGTATAAAAACTTTTGGTAGATGGGTATACGGTGCCGTGCAAGGTCTTGTTTGGGTGAAGTGGGCAACTGGCAGTTATCTTCTTGCTCAATACATTCCACGTCAACGAAGCCCAACAGCACGACCCCATGGAAGCACTGGGATGTACATGTACTCTTCTTCATTTTTTCTGAATGCTATCTTAGCTGGAGCCAGGGCTAAGTGGGATTTCTCATAAAAATCCCATAATTAAATCTTTAAATAAATGTCTATATTTATTATAAACTATCTGGAGCCCCGGCTGAGTGAGAGTTTTCATTAAAAAAAATTCTCATTATCAAATCTTAATAATAATTGTTCATGTTTCTCCCTGGGGTGTAGGACACTGGGTGATGGAGTGCGCTGTTAAGGCACTTCGCGATGTCACCGGTTTTAAACCTACGAGAATAAAAAATCCAGCCATGTTAAAGGTTGATGTTGCTTAGGCCAAGTGCGATCCCCAGGTGATTTTGATTGCTTAGATGCCCCTGAGTCACTATTTCTTAGCCACATGCTAGTCCAACAAGTCAGGAACAAACTAGTCTTGCAGGTCAGGGACAAACTAGCAAACAAAAAAAATAAAATTGTCCATATTTCAAATTTTAATAATAATCTTCTCCCCTGCTAAGTGGAGATAGTGCAGCTAAGTGGAGATAGTGCAGTAAAAGAATGACCAACTTTCAGCAGGTTTTGTCTATTGTAATTGTTTTTTAATTCAATTATTATTTTTTATTGTCAGAATCCAGCTATATAAATTTTTACAAAATCTCAATATTGACATGTATTGCTCTTAAACCTTCAATGCAAATGGCAAGAAAAATTACAATTTACACTCAAATACATGAAGCTTGCATGAACATGGAGACAGAAAATATTTCTACATCGAGCAAAAATTACACACTATTTTGTAAGAGGAATCTTTCAAGATGTGAATATCTATGAAACGGAGAACAAATAAATATAGAACAACAAAAATTTCTCATAACAAAGGAAATCCTTTTAAGAAAAATTGATCTTTGGCATCGGTTAAAAAATGTTCCAAAAATCTTTTACAAAAACAAGTTTGATCAAGAATTGACATCATTTGGTCCATACATAAAGTTGGATTTACTGTATGCTACAATTCCTTTTTACTTGAAATGAATATTGCATCATGAAACTTCATCAAAAACAAAAGAATAGCTGCTAACAAAGGAAGAAAATGAAATAATACAATCGATATGTGAGATGGTAAGTTTGTGATCTTCCACAAAATCAATGAACTAGATAGCTAATTAAAGATAAATCACAGAAGTCATGATTTTCTGGTCAATATCATTACTTTGCAGTACAAAATCTCTAAGCTAACACAGAGAACATGATAGAAAGATCTAAGATGTTTGAAATTTAACTCAAATGAAAAGTCATATCAGATTGCTAAAAATCTGGGAACATAAACAGGGAATTGATCAATGCTTTGGATCCATAATTATAGTGTTTTAAGTAGTCAACCGGCACTCTCAAATCTCCTTCGAAAATGACTAATAATTTTTTAAACAATGACGATATCTCGGTGCTTACTTAACTTGACTAAATTTTGGGATAATATTCAGATATATAGCTTGTTTAAATTCTAATGTTAACCTCAAGTATATCAATGCAGAATGTGGACTATAATACCACAATTTAGAATTAAAGTTGTAGAAGGGAAACTTGTTGATACATGAAACTAGTTTTAGTGGAAAAATAATATGATTTTTATATTTTTTATAATAAAGGGTATTTTCATGTCCCCACGTTGTAACTTGTGATCATGCACCCCTTGAGGGTGTGCAACACTGCGACATTTCTCACTTGGTTAGCTCGCAACACCAATGATACTTCGTCTAGACTATGCCTCTTCACCTTCAAAGGATCGCTCAAATGTAGAAGAAAGACATGGATATTTTGCACAATGATAGTTTTTGAAATATTGTGCATTGTCTCATGCACAGTGGTATCAAGAGCTTTGGGTATAAAAACTTTTGGTAGATGGGTATACGGTGCCGTGCAAGGTCTTGTTTGGGTGAAGTGGGCAGCTGGCAGTTATCTTCTTGGTCAATACATTCCACGTCAACGAAGCCCAACATCACGACCGCATGGAAGCACTGGGATGTACATGTACTCTTCTTCATTTTTTCTGAATGCTATCTTAGCGGCTAAGTGGGATTTCTCATAAAAATCCCATAATTAAATCTTTAAATAAATGTCTATATTTATTATACACGAGCCCCGGTTGAGTGAGAGTTCTCATTTAAAAAAAATTCTATTATCAAATCTTAATAATAATTGTTTATGTTTCATCCCCGAGGTGTAGGACATTGGGTGATAGAGTGTGTTGTTAAGGCACTTTGTGATATTAAAGTCATAGGTTCTAAATCTACGGGGAGCCATGTTAAGGGTTGGTGTGTCTCAGGCCAGGTGCGATCCCCGGGTGATTTTGGTGGCTTAGATGCCCCTGAGTCACGATTTCTTAGCCACATTCTAGTCCAGCAGGCCAGGGACAAACTAGTCCTGCAGAATGACAAACTAACAAACAAAAAAAATAAAATTGTCCATATTTCAAATTTTAATAATAATCTTCTCCCCTGCTAAATGGAGATAGTGCAGTAAAAGAATGACTAACTTTGAGCATGTTTTGTCTATTATAATTGTTTTTTAGTTACATTATTATTTTTTATTGTCAGAATCCAGCTATATAAATTTTTACAAAATCTCAAATTTTACATGTATTGCTCTTAAACCTTCAATGCAAATGGCAAGAAAAATTGCAATTTACACTCAATGTGTGAATGTTGGATTGAATATGTGTGAGTGTTGGATTTGATGAACCTTTTTGTTATAAAAGGTAATGTATGTATTTCTATTATTAATTAAAAATGGATAGTGTTGCATAACTGCTAAAAGGGGGGTTTGCCAAGATATATCATGATGGTATGAGAGAGATGGTGAGGGGAACCATAAATGGTTCAGATGACCCCCACCAAACCAGTACCTTACTGGATTTAATTGTTCAGACCCAGAACAGTCCTCTAACCCAGAAATGAATTACCAGTCAGGTCGATAGTTGGAAAATCCCTCCTCAAGAGTTAATGAGGAGATGGGGTAGAGTACCCATCTGCAAGGCTTCAAGACCTGACCACAAGCTAGGGATTCAGACCCACGCAATCTTACTAAAGAAGGCAAGAAAGGGAGTAATTTCATGGGTAGAGGCAGATCTACGAGAGAGAAGAGTCGAGAGACCAATCTCAAGAAGAGGAAAGAATGCTTGCAGCTCTCTGGTTCAAAGGAGAACTGAGAAATAACTTTGTTCTAGGTGCACAAAGATGCTGGCAGTGTATTCATTCCAAGTTGATAAACGAGGTTACAGAGAAGATGAGTGACTATGGAAGTACTCGTTGCAAGCCCCCTTGCTTGGTACAGAGGAGATCGTTTACTAAGTTATTGATGGAGGAGGAGAGTAACCTCCGTCCCTCACTGTCGTTGAGCAAAAAGAAAGATTCCCCCTTACAACATCGTGGTCTAGCTAGGGGGTGGCCAGCGGTAAATCTGTTCAGGAGTGGTTGTTCCTATGGTTGGGTGGAAACAAGCACTCCTTTCAACAGTCACTTCACAATTATCATTTCTGATAAATATTTTCATACTCTATGTACTGAAATGGAAATGATGATTGAATATAAATGTCTATGGCTAAATTCCGTATTGAACGATTAAGCTAGAAATGTTCATTGTCTTTTTGTGAACCCATGCTTTTGAATGGTCTTATGTTTGCCTCAGCTTAACACCTAGAGAGTTATGGGACGTAGGTCTGCAAGAGAGTCAGGGTAGGGTTAACTCGAATGCTTAAGTCCTGTTGGCCTCTCGAATTTACCTTCGCGGGAATACTATGTTCAAACTCTCTAGAAGGAGAGTGCCTCCTTCAAACCCTTCAGCTATGTGATCGAGGGCTCGTGCCCATGGATTTAACTAATTCACAGCTAAGCATTAAGCGTGTATCCCACAAGAATTTTTGGAGGACCCATATGGCCAAGGTCTGGGAACCCTGCACTAGGCCCGAAAGGAGCTAAGCATTTCTGATTTTGGAACTTCGGGAGTTCATAGCTCCGGGGTGTTATGACCTTACCACTTTCAAATCTTTTGAAGGAAACTTGTTGCTACGGTTACCCACGAGATCGACTGATATGTGGCAGTGTCCCTAACCGTGATAGATGGACCTATCCCATCATTAAACCTTGACCCAGTCACCAATCACGAAGTAACATGATCCGTAGATCCAAGGGTATTCGGGGATCTCCCTAGCCGTTGGATCTACATCGAGGTTAGTCTGGTGTTGACTACTTCGGGAGAACATAGGTGTCATAGCACCAAATCCCCTGAAATGTTGGAGTTGTGAATTAATACGATCTATGGATCTAGAAAGTCTCTTGAGAACCCCTCTTAATTTTCCAATAAACTAGTGGAGGGACTCGCGTACAACACTTCGGCGAAGTCCTATTTTGGTAGAACAAAGCTATAATAATGCCAAAACGCCTGAACGTTGGAGCTGCGAGTTAACGAGAACCGTAGATCTAGGGACGCTGTAGGATCCTTCCTTGTCGTTGGATCCACGACGTGGTCAGTTCGACATTGACCACTCTAGGAGAAAGGGGGTGGTAAGCAAGAGAAACCTATGAATGTCGAATTCGCGAAGTGATAAGAGTCATAGATCTGAGGACGTTTCAGGATCTCCCATGACCGTAAGATCTAGACCATGGTCACCTCGACGATGACCACTCTGGGATCAAGGAGGAAGTCACATAGCGGATCCCCCGAACGTCAAAGTTACGAAGTAACGGAGGCCATGGATCAATGGGTCTATGTGGACACATATTGACCCTGAGATCTAAGGGTGTTGGAAGGATATCAAATTGGAGTGGCATGGAACACTAACATCACCCAGGTTGACGTGGCCCACGATTGATGTGACACGTGTCACCTTGATTTGTACATTTTACAGACCCTATGTGCCCATTAGAACGTGACATGTGTCACCCACTGACGAGGCAACATGTCATCTCTACTTTGTAGCATGTCACCCCCTAGCACATATTTTCTTGGTCCATTTGGCAGGTGGAGTACTCGGGACCCACCTATCTTTACCTCTGCGTTTAATACGCCACCACGTGTAAGGGTGGACCCTTCGGGAGTCCGAGACTTCATAACTCTAGAGGTTTGGAGTGTAGTGTCATAGATAAGACAAAAGGACCAAAGGTCTGAGCCACGTGGTGAGATATCCAGCTCCTTCGGGATTTCAAGAATTCGAGACTCCAAAGGACATGTGTGTAGAAAGGTAAAAGGGGCATTCAACACCGAAGCGCTAAATGTCAAATGTCGAACTCCCCTCTAGCCTGTGTTAAATGAGGATCAAGTCTCGTCGTTGGATTGAACGGTGGATGGACTTCCACCATGGATGTAAGAACTTGGGGATGGTACGAATGATATGGACCCATGTGGGTGCCACATGGCCTTTGACTAATAATGCCCGAAGAGCTTCCGGAGGCCATAACTTGGAATTTAGAGCTCAGATTTGAGTCTGGTAGCAGTCGTTAGAAAGATATGGTTGAGTACAAGAGTATGGAGGCCTCAAAAAGAGGATTCAAGATAATTACAGTAAGAAAAAATTTGATTCCCCATCCCTAGAAAGGGTACTTAAGGGCCGGGTGTGTTACAAATTGGTATCAGAGCAGGCAACAAAGCTTGGCCTTCTTGAGGTAATGAATGATTCGCATAAAAATATTATTAGAGACCCTTTAAGGGTAACCCCCTATCTTACCCCATTCCTAAGAGGCTTATTTAAACCTCTACTGAATAGAGGAATGAAGTTGTATGTTGTTGTTGTCTCTTTTGAAAAATCTAAACTATGTATTGTTCATAAACTAGTAGATCATTAACTAACAAAAAATGTTTTATCAGCACTCAAGTAGTCAGTGGACCACAGGAAAAATACAACATAAAGGATGGTGACACAACATGAATTGGGGGGGAATCTCCCACAATAGAGAGGAGCAATCTGATGAAAGGAGGGCGGTGGAAACTCTTCCATATTTGGATGAAGCTGTAAGAAGCCTCATGGAAGA
The DNA here is from genome assembly GCA_032191745.1 of Picea mariana. Classification (NCBI taxonomy): domain Eukaryota; kingdom Viridiplantae; phylum Streptophyta; class Pinopsida; order Pinales; family Pinaceae; genus Picea; species Picea mariana. The sequence continues at coordinate 66,840 of JASDQU010010514.1, read as the reverse complement.
AATACAAAGTTGTAAGACTGACAATAAAAGGATGATAAAAGAGCAGGAAAAGGAAATTGAAATTAACACAGTCTTACTGCAAAGTTTATCATATATACAAAGGCAGTGACAACATGGACCAACAGTTAGTCATGTGGACAAACATCACATTAAGAAAACTCAAAGCCCACCTAAGATATGAAAGAATGGTCCTGAAAGTGGCGACACAAGGAAAAACACCTCAAAGAAGGCCCAACATGGAGTCAAGAGACACTCATCAGAAGAGTTCTCTAGTGAGGAACTGACAACTCCAAGGGATCTTCTAGTAGCAAAACTATTTCACATTCCCAAAGGAGAAGAAAGAAAAGGAAACATTCCAAGACCCATGACCCTAAAGAGTTCAAGAAAGCCAAACCACCCACTTTTGATGGAGAAATTAAGAAGGGGAAAGAAGCAGAAGTTTGGTTGCTTGGCTTGAAGAAGTACTTCAAAGTCCATGACTACTTTGAAAACTTAAAGGCTCGAATAACCATTTTCAACCTGAATGGAAAGGCCTCCATTTGGTGGGAGGACCTTAGGAATGTGAAAGGAATCAATTATGACTTGTCATGGAAACAATTCGAGAAATACTTCAAGAAGAAGTATCTGTCATAGAAATACTTTGATGGGAAGACCAAGGACTTTTATGAACTCAAGTTAGTGAAAATCACAATAGATGAATATATCAACAAATTTATTGATCTGATAAGGTATGTGCCCTACATAAAGGATGAAAAGGTAAAGATGCACCGATTTATTAGTGTATTACCTCAGTCCTTCTAGGACAAAATTGAGTTTGATGAGCCAAATACTTTAGAAGACATCATATCGAAGGCAAGGTATTTCTATGAGCAATTCAAGAATAAGACAGAACCTCACGAGGACTAAAAACATAAAAGTAGTTCGAAATTCAAGAAGAAGGGATTTAAAACCTCAAGATTTAAGAACCATGGAAAAGGTTCTAAGATGAGCCTTCCTACTAAAAGTGTATATCAACAAAATTTTCCATCTCAGAGTAGAAATAAACCCTTTGGAGCAGCCTAAGGTAAGACTGATAACACAAATAGAGAACCCTTGAAATTTTGGGGTTGTGGAGAAGAAAATTTGTCGAGGGATTTCTCACATAGGAAACATAACAATAAGAGGGTCTACAACATCCAAGAGGCTACCACAGTCAATGATGTGGCTAGGAGCATGCCACAAATATATGCATCCTTGGATAATAGACAAGCTGGCCACCAAGCTTCAGTGGTGGAGATGGAAGGTATGATTGCCAACCATCTAATTTCCATTTCAATTGACCCTGGTTCTAATTTGAGTTATGTTTCCCCTCAAACTGTTGATAAATATAGATTTCAGCAAGTTAAACATGTTAAATCATGCCTGATACAACTAGCCATTAGAACCAAAAGAAAAGTAACAGAGGTCATACTAGCATGCCAATTCATTATGAATGGATTACCCACCCATGCTACCCTAAACATACTACCTTTAAGATATTATGACCCGATGATTGACATGGACTGGTTGGCTTCCCATAAAACCAAGTTGGACTGTTACAATAAAAATTTGGAGTGTGAAGATGAAAAGGGGAGAAAGGTAACCCTACAAGGGATTCAAAAGCATATCTCAGTGAGACAAATATCATCCCTTCAAGTGAAGAAGTATTGCAGAAAAGGGTGTCCTTTGTATGCAATACAAGTGTTGATATTTGTTGAGAATAGTAAATTAGGGCTAGAGGATCATCCCATAATACGATAGTATAAATATGTGTTTGTAGAAGAGGTACTAGGTCTACCTCTAAGAAGAGATATTGAATTTTCAATAGGAATTGCACCAGGAGTGGTGCCAGTGTCTAGAACACTCTATAGAATGAGTACACCAGATCTAGTTGAGCTCAAACTACAGCTAAAGGAGATGATGGACAAAGGCTAGATTCAACCTAGTGTGTCTCCATGGGGAGCGCCAGCCTTGTTTATGAAAAATAAGGATGGAACACTTAGGTTTTGCATAGACTATAGACAACTTAATAAGATGACCATTAAGAATAAGTATCCCTTGCCAATGATCTATGACTTGTTTGACGAATTAAGGGGTGCTACAATTTTCTCCGAGATTGACTTGAGGTTTGGATACCATCAGATACGAATTGAGTATGAAGACATCCACAAAATAACCTTTAGGACAAGATATGGTCACAATGAATTTGTGGTGGTGCCATTCGGGCTAACCAATGCACCAACCACTTTTATGTGCTTAATGAATAATGTACTCAATAAGTTATTAGGCAGATTTGTATTTGTTTTCATTGATGATATTCTAATCTACTCTAAAAATAGGGAAGAGAATGAAGAACATTTCAAGCTAGTGCTTCAAGTGATAAGAGAACTTAAGCTCTATTCTAAGTTTAATAAGTGTGACTTTTTCCGAAAACAAGTCCATTACTTAGGCCATGTTATTTCTGAAGAAGGAGTGGCATATGATCCTGACAAGATCAAATCCATTATGGATTGGCCTGCCCCAAAGGATGTATCTGATATCGGATCATTTATGGACCTAGTAGGATACTATAGGATGTCCATAAAGGGATTTTCCAAGATTGGTTGTCCAATCACCTCCCTTCAGAAAAAGGGAGTTAAATTCATTTGGATATTAGAATGTGAAGAAATATTCCAAGAGCTGAAATACCTTCTAACCAATGCACCTGTGTTGAATATTCCATACCCAAACAAGGACTTCCTTGTGTGTATAGATCCCTACAAGGGAGGGCTCGAAGGATTCCTTAGGACATGCAATTTTCTATGAATCCAGAAAATTGAATGAGCATGAAATCAATTATGTGACCCATGATCTATAATTGGATGTCATAGTACATGATTTAAAAATGTGGAGGCATTACCTCCTAGGTAGGAGATTTGTGATTATGACAGACCATAGTGGGTTGAGAGATATGTTTGATCAACCAAAACTCAATGCTAGACAAGCTAGATGGATGGCTCTCCTTAGTGAGTTTGATTTTAAAATCAAACATATCAAAGGAAAATAAAATAGGGTGGTTGATGCCCTTAGCAGAAGTATAAAAGTGATTCACTTGGCAGCTGCAAGCGCCCATGAAGCATATGTCAGGGAGAGAGTCAAAAGTGCACAAGAAACAAATTCATTTTTCAATACTGTGAAATCATACTTAGAGCAAGATCCCACATGGCTGATGTATGAGGGTTATCAATTGTCGAATGATGGCTTGCTAACTTACAAAGGTAGGTTGTATATTCAAAATTGTGACGAATTGAAGAGATTCATAATGGATGAACTACACAAAATACCATATACTGCTCATCTCAGTTATTAGAAGATGATCACAACCACTAGGAAACTATTTTATTGGATAGGAATGAAAAATGACATAGATGATTTCTTAACCAAATGTCTAGAATGTCAGCAGGTTAAGGCAGAGCACCGACATCTAGCAGGGTTGATGCAGCCCCTACTAATCCAAAAATGGAAATGGGAAACCATCTCCATGGATTTCATCACAGGGTTACCAAAATCGACCAAACTGAATGATGCCATCATGGTAGTGGTGGACAAACTGAGTAAGGTTGCTCACTTCATTCCCGTGAAGTGGGATGCTTGCCAGAGTAGTCAGTTGGGGTGATAGTGATTTCAAGAGGTATTGAGAAGATTTATGGGGTCTGAATTACATTATTCTTCATATTTCATCATTAGGATCCATTCCGCACAACTTGTCTTTGGTTTTGTTGCATTCCAATGATTTCCGTAATTTTGAGCTATTACTGAGCATATTTTAATTAAATTCACTAAGGATGTCATTTTGGGAATAATATGTGAGGAAACACCTTAGTGTAATAGATCATCAAAATCATGAGGAAGATCATTATAGGATAGGATGATGAAAAGTGACTTCAAGTGGTCGGAGAAGCCATCAGGACAAATTAATCACTTTTTAGAGGAAAAAAGGTTAATTAATTAATAAAGTGATTTTATGAAGGAATATTAAAAGTAAAGTAAAAATCACTTGGAGAGAAAAGGTGAACATGGGTATAAGAGAGAGATAGGGGCTTCAATTATATCATTATGCTGATTGATATTTTGATGTCTGGATTCTTAGCTAGAGAGCCATGGTACTTGGGGGTTTTGAGGGTTTTGACTGAATAAACCCTAGAGATCAAGAAGGGAGTGAAATATTCTCCTGTTCTTGATCCAAGATTGGCCAAGGAAGTGAAATATTCCTCCCTCACCATTCTACATCAGTTCAGAACAAGTTCAACCATCAATTTTGACAAGGGGGCACACCAGTGAGGGTTTTCAGCAGGTTGGGTGCACCAGTTGAGGAGAACATGTTTGATTTTCCTTTGAGAGGCTAGATATTTAGTAGAGCTCACTACAAAAGTGGTTGTTACCACCCTAGCACCATTTTTGCATCAGATTCATATATTTTCTTCAGCTACATCGCCAGAGGATGTTGGTGGTTTTGTAGAGGAGTGCCAGATGATGGAGGTGTCTAAGGGATACCTAGGATCATTGATGATTATGGAGAGATATGACCAAGAGGTGTTGGAGGATGTCCAGGTGTTACAGGGACCACCATTCATGGGGATTTTTGAGACAGATGGTCATACCCATACACATGGGGATTCCAGAGCTAGGGGAAATTATGAGGACACTTCCATTTAGGTTCCAGGATTGGTTGACATCCATGTAGAGGTTGACATAGTATTACACCCAGGATACATGATAATGCAAGAGGATACAGGAGCTTTCATGAGCATACAGGGGCATACAATGATGAGTGGTAGTTCACGTGGTCATGCATAGGTGTACAGTGGGATCCATATGGATGCACTGGAGTGCAGGGAGGAGACATACTAAGTGGAGCATGGATATTCCTCTCCCTTACATCAGTACATGGATTTGGGAGATCACCTTATCAGTAGCAACAAATATATGAGTGATGATGGAGGGAGTATGATTGACCATCAGTTTGTGGAGTTACCTACTATTGTACTTGATGGTTTGAGATTAGTGATGAGTACAGGCCATTATTCACCATGGGTTCAAGTGAATGAGTTCTTGGTAAAGCCTTTGGGATTGACCAATGCATATGACACTCCCCAGTCCTACATACAATTACAGTTATTTCTATTATCTTTCCCTGATACTTCCATTGTATAAGAAAACATAGGGGGATATATTCATCTGCATGGGACATGGAGTTTTTAGGCAAAGACCTCCTGACATAGGATAACTTCATTATATACAGTAGGATAGGGGAGGTTCGTCCGAGACAGTCAGATGAGGCCTTGGGCGTGATGGAGAGCATCCTTAGATGTAGGACATAGTATATTCCAGAGGTGTATATAGGTTTAGAGTCTCAGTGAGATGAGGACAGGGCGTAGAGTAAGATAGATTCCTCTAATGAGGACTATGAGGTTAGTTGGCAGGGTGTATGGATGCAACAGGTAGCGTCAGAGATATTGAGGACCGTACATGTTGTACCTATGGTTGGACAACTTGGCCATTTCATGACTCATAAGCATATCAGAGAGAGATTCTCCTTGTAGGATCTTGAGGATGATGTCATGAGGCATATGGGGGCATCTTTGGTATGTCAGCGTCAGGAGTCAGGGCATGATTTTGTGGCCACCCTTGTTTCGGTGCTGATTTGGGAGAGTATGATAGCTTCTCTCGACCTTGGGGCACTAGAGATATATAGTAGGGTTGACATCATAGGGATATTGTTGGAGCGTGGGACACCGCAGGAAGTAGAATGGGTTGGAAAAGAGGTTGATTTTAGTGATTATGGACAGGACATCATGGCTATCAATATACTTCGACCAGAGTTTTACAGTTTTTTAGGCACGGAGATACTTGGTGTGGCACCCTCAGAGTTATTTGATGTAGGATTTGGTGCTCGTATAGAGTTCATTGGAGTTTCAGGGACTTGCATGGTTTATTCTTTCCATTGTTTGGGGAATTTGAGAGTAGTTCGAGATGAGGATGCTATGTGGTAGGATGGATCTCCTTCATTGAGGATCAGGTATATCAGTAGATCATCTTCTTGGTTAGAAGGGGAAATAGATTCTATTGGAGGTGGTAGTTTGGAGATTGGTTTAGGTGAGAGACCATTTGGTGACATTTGGTGACATGCGTGATGAGCACTTGGAGGGACCATTTTTTGAGGGGATAGTACTTCATTTCACACAGGTGGATATAGGATCTGAGGATCATACACAATATGATTCAGTTATTGCTTGAGGACAAGCAATATTCGAGTAGGGTGTATTGTAATGTCCTCATTTTTGAACTCTTTTATATTACAAAGTGGGATGCCTGCCAAAGTAGCCAGTTCGGGCTGATAGTGAGTTCATGAGGTATTGAGGAGATTTATGGGACCCAACTTACATTATTCTTCATATTTCATCATCGAGATCCATTCCGCACAACTTGTCTTTGGCTATGTTGCATTCCAACAATTTCTATAATTTTGAGTTATTATTGAGCATATTTTAAATAAATTCACTAAGGATGTCATTTTGGGCACAATATGTGAAGAAACACCTTAGTGTAATATCTCATCAGAATTGGGAGGAAGATCACTATAGGATAAGATGATGAAAAGTGACTTTCAGTGGTTAGAGAAGCCATAAGGACACATTAATCACTTTTTAGAGGAAAAAAAGGTTAATTAATTAATAAAGTGATTTTATGAAGGAATATTAAAAGTAAAGTAAAATTCACTTGGAGAGA